>VMOF01000369.1:44336130-44585573 GCA_011764245.1 Trialeurodes vaporariorum | reverse complement strand
TCGGGGTTGAAATCAGTCGCGTTCTAACCGGAGAGGTGGTTGCAAGTTAGCTGATTAGCTCCCAGCCCTTGTCACTAAGTAATATAGACCGGCTCCGGCGTCAAACCGTAGTTTGCTACTTATTAGATTCCGTTTCAACTGAACATCAAGATCGTTATTATTTACATCTTCGTTTACTAGCTCAACACCCAGTCGGCATACCCCAGTGCATAATTGCACTGAGCCGACTGAGAGCCCCCTCCATTAAAAACCTCTCGCAAAGCTCACCCCCCAGCCGGCATACCCCAGTGTTAGCTGCACTGAGCCGGCTGAGAGCGTCGCGCGCGCGCAACAACAACGTATTCCTTAAAACCGACGCCCGTGACAAAGCATTCAATCTGGCAATGTTGTACTCAGCTCATTCAAACTCGCGAAAAATATCGAACTATCCAGGGATCGGTGCTGACCACCAAATTCGACCTTTTCCGTGAGTTCAAAGGGTAAAATTCTACGTTGCCAAATCGCACGCTTCGCCACTATGCTCGAAAGAACGAATCACTCCGGACGAGTAACTGTATCGAAAAGAACTGACTCTCTCGCCAAGAAATGGATCTTCGAAGCTCAAAGTCTCTCTTTCTTTGTTTCTCTCTTTCTCAAAGTCGAAGTCGGAGAGGAGTCGCGCTTTGTGTCAAATTATACGGTGCTCCTTCTCCCGTCCTGCCCCCCCCCCCCTATCAACCCCCCCCCCCCCACCAGTCACCGACATGTTGTGGATGTTTGAATTTATATCAAGCGTGTTTTGCCTTTATTAATCGATTTATTATTCCCGTATCATGTTCGGTACTCGTTTAAATTTGCAAGCTCCTGGGTCTCTCCGCGAGTCCCGTGGCCGCCCTTCACTTCGCGATCCCTTCAAGATGGTATGGTCCCTGCGCCGAGTAAGGTACCCGCCTCCTCTACCGGTGAGCTGTCTTTCTCTTTCTCTCTCTCTTTTTCTCTCTTCCCCCTCCCTCTGTTTCCCCCTCCAATCGACCTATCACCGTTTCCCGCAATTTGACCCTTGTTACTTTCTGAGAGCTTTGGACAAAAATTCCGCAAGACCTCTATGCGCATGAATGGCGAATTCTGTGTTGCGTACTTTTGCTACAGCAATATGCCACATTGATTTTAAAGTGAGTTTCCGAGAATATAACAACACGCAGACCAAGAACTTTCAAAATCTACTCGTTAACTCAGGAAAACACTGCGTTCATTTCGAAACTGTACTCTATATACGTTCTCTGTCATAGCCGTAGCCAGGATATTGTCTTTCTCTCTCTTAGCCCATTTAAACGCATGTGTTAGAAAAGGACAGACATAGGGGTTGAAGTCACGTGACGGCCCCTGTATCCATCCTTTTCTAACACATGCATTCAAATGAGGAAAGAGAAAAAAGACTGATTCCTGGCTGCAGCTCTTGCTCTCTGTTACTTATACTTCTACAAAGACGGATTCACCGCGTTTATGTAAACATGACATAAATTCCAAACCGCAGAGTTGAGCAAGTGGGGTCGGTAATCGATTACACTTTTACACGATTACCGATGAGTAATCGTAATCGTCATTTTTTCGGAGGGTGATTTTAACCTAATCAGGTCTAATTTTTTACAAGTCACTTGGGTCACTATGCTATACCAAAGTGTTTTTTTTTTGCCTGTTTTTAATGTGCGCTGCAAAAGTTTACAAAAGACCTAGTAATCTAGTTCAGCCGCTTTAACATGATGTCGTCCATCCGACGTACAGCCGTAAGTCGGAATTTTGACAAATTGACTTTTTCATCGATTCCCATGTAAATCATGGCGCTCTCTTGAACTGCGAGGTACAAAATTCCAAATGGGGCTATTGCATACTTTTGCTCTAAGCGATTTAATAGTCGATTATGGCGTAAAAACCTCAACAAATAACGATGGCGGCACTAAAAACTTCCAAAATCCACTCCTAAACTCAATAAACGCAGTTATTTGCGCGAGCGTAATGGTGGCCGAAGGCACTAACAATGGGAGATTCCTATCTTAATTTTGCCACTCTTTCTATGCTGACAAGGATGATTCACAGAGTAATTAGTCATCAGAGTGATGATCCACATCCGATGAATGGTACCGCAACACCAAGTGACACCGGTGTCAAATGAAAGTAGTCTCTTATTGGTCACTTCTTGATGGAGTTTCAGAATTGTTAGATGGGAATCTCCCATTGTTAGTGCCTTCGGCCACCATTACGCTCCCGCAAATAACTGCGTTGATTGAGTTTAGGAGTGGATTTTGGAAGTTTTTAGTGCCGCCATCGTTATTTTTTGAGGTTTTTACACCATAATCGACTATTAAATCGCTTATAGCAAAAGTGTGCAATAGCCCCATTCTCGATAGTTTTCAAGATATAATATGAAACGTTTAGGCGCAAGTTATTAAAGCCACGGAGACAGTCATTTTATTTTTAGGTTTCCTGAATAGTAACAAAAATCCACTTGTGTCTATACTTCAGATGGACGACGATGACACCTCGTAAATTAAATCACGGTATATCAGTTCATAAATTATATATCTCCTTATAAATTCAGGGGGGGAAAAATCGATAAACCGAGGTTTTAACTAAATCTCGAAATAATCGATAGTTTTGCATAGGTTCAAATGGAAGAGGAAAACATTGATCGATTGTTTACGAGCCGTGAATACCATGGCGTCTCTACAACCACCTTTTCACCCTCTTACTTTTCAAATTATGTCTTTGAAGCCTTTAGAGCGAGCGGTGGGCTCAAATGCAGATAAGTCAAACCTTGGAATGTGAAATTAAAATTTTAATAGACCTGACGGAGGAAGAGGAGGAAATCGTCATCATCGCAATAATATGGCAAGTAATAAAATTGTCGGCTCATTCTCATAACACGGCGCGCTGCCTCCACTCGTGCGTTGTTGATGGGATGAAGTATGAAGTTTCCAACATCTCGTTGTAGTTCACTGTTTAGACGACAGATGGCGTTGGGTGTAACGCCGCGAGAACTCAGCGCCAGCCTCGCTTTGCCTTCTTTAATGCTAGCGCGGTTCGTATCAATCGTATCACAAAATAAATGTATACTACACATAAAGTAAGCAAGATACTACACGAATAGAAAGAAATAATATAAGTTACTTGCCCTGCTGCACTAATTTTGTCACTTTATCAGTTTTTAAAAGGAATGATTGTAAATGATTTTTCACGGTAAAAATTCCTCGCATTAAAGCATGCTTAAAATTAGTTCGTGGCAGTGGCGGCTCGTGCTATTTGGCAACTATGTTAACCCCTCATTTGATTGTATGCAAAATAATCGATTCGAAAGTGAAGCAGCGCTTCACCATCAATCGATTGTTAAACACAGAATCAAATGGAGTGAAGACAGTGTTGCCAAATAGCACGAGCCGCCACTGGTTCGTGGGTAGATTAGACTGGTTAAGATTCAAGTAAATTCGTGGATGTAGTAGTAGTATCAGTGGCGTCGCGTGCCATCTGGCAACAATGCCACTCATCCATTTAAACTCATTAAATATATCGACTTTTCCTTGTGCACTGTGCACCCCCTGAATACGACCTTTTATATGAGTTTAAAGGGATAGCATGCTGTGTTGCCAAACTGCACGCGACGCCACTGAATAGTATGGGTGTTTCAAACAACGTTCTTTTGATTTCTTACGGAATAACTCGACAGTGAATTATTGAAAGGATAATTTCAGATCTTGGGGCAGTATATTACTTTGATAATAGTGCAATGCATCAATTTTCGAGCGATCACACACTGGTGCCACTTCCACGATTTACATCGAATCCAACGAGCTATACCAAATTGAGAAGATTTATGGTACAGCGTGAATTTGAGGTATAGCACTGAGGCAGCATGATGGAAATGTCTCATGGACATTTTCGCACAGACGGTTTTGTTTGCCTCTTATTTTTTATCCTTAAAAAAAAAAAAAAAAAATCCATCTGCACGGAAAAAAAACTATGGTGAAAATGACCATACGGATACCTGATTTTGGCACCTGCTAGATGTTATGGTAATATTAACCAGAAGTATACTATGTTTTGACTAGGTACTAGGTGATGTTACTTGATTGCATGTCGAATTTACCCCCAAGTATCGGTAAATGTACCATACTTCTGGTCAAGCTTACCATAACATCTAGCAGGTGCCAAAATCAGGTATCCGTATGGTTATTTTCACTAATCTTTTTTTTCGGTGTGACATTGGTTTGAAATCTAATTAAAAGTGATTTAGAGTGGCTGGTTGGACAGAAAAAATTGATGTAACTGTATCCTCTGGAAGGATTTCCACGATAAAGAAACTAACACATGACAGAAACAAGCAGAATTTTCTCACCTAAATGTAGTTGTAATCGAATTCTGTGGCCAGATAGCCACTCTCAAACACTTGCACTTTCATTTAAAACCAACTTCCTCTGAATTGATTAAATTTGTTGTTTTAAGGTTTAAAAAAAATGAGGCAAATAAACCAGAATCAGATCGCCCATGCTCTCATACTTTGGAATAGGTCGTTATGTTATGTATCACTCTCTCTATCGGTATATCTCGTCCAGTGGCGAGGCATGACATTTTGCAACAATATGTATTTTCTCCATTTAAATTCACCAAAAAAGTCGAACGCTTCAGTCATCGGCGATGACCAGGCATTTCGACCTTTCTAATGTGTTTAAATGGGGAAGAAGGAACGTTGCCAAATTGCACGCCTCGCCACTGATCTCGTTTTCGTTGATGACTAGCGCCTCGCATCGGCCGATGAGGCGCTCTATTCAAATTACGCTCTATCCGCACCCGAGAGTGCTTATGATTGGTTGAAATTTGATACGTTATCACGATATTAGTTTCCGATTGGTCAGATTCAAATTGCTCGCTCCTCGGCACAAGCCGTTTGGTGCGCCGCATGTAACACCTCGCAGCCTCGTCGTCTATGTTACGTTATGCGTAGCGTACCTACGCCCGATTTGTGTGAGGATTGAGGACATGCTGTCGTCTCGTGTCGTGTGTCGCCGTCTGTATATGCATGTGTGTGTATCGTTGAATAAACAAATGATATGCTTTTGAGTAATAGTCGGATATGTTTACGCAAGGATTTGTCAGCCTGGAGTCTGGTGGAAAGGGGGGTGGGAGGGGGAAGGAAGGGAAGGGGGAGGGGTAATCGACTTTGGCTTTGCACATCATCGGAGGAGGAAAAGGGAATTCCCAGATTTGGAATCAACGGCAAACGCACAGTGGACAAGAATTTGCTTCCGCAAATGTATCGGTTGTAAATTTTTGCTGGGAGCAAATAAATGAGTGTTCTTCTTTTGCACGCCGTACCGACTTTCCGTTTTTTTTTTTTTTTTTTTTTTTTTTTTTTTTTTTAATTTGTTTTTCTTTTTTTTTCTTTCTTGGGCAGGCATACCACTATGGTCTTAGTCTCTGGGATGGAGAAAAAGTTGCCAAAAATCACTCAAGGAAAGCCCTGAAAAATCACCGTTTTCGACCTTTTAAGCTTAACTTGAAACTTTCAAATACATTTTTTTCTTTCTAAGGCAGGGATACCACTATGGCTTATCATGGAAAAAATTCGGCGAAAAATGACCGAAATAAAGTCATAAAAAAATCGACGTTTCCGACCTTTTGAACTTTATTCTAAACTTGACGAGCTTTTGAGCTTTAATGACATTTTAAGGATGAAATTTCTTGTCGCAAGTGTTTTATGTGATCGAAAGTGGTCTTGAATGTTTGTCAATGATAAATTGATGAGAAATTTTAAATTTACTTCCAGATTTTTTGCCACTTTTTAATATGATCTCAGACCATAGTGCAATAGTGCAGGCGCTCGGTACGTATCAAGTTCATTAGTTGATATTCATTTCAAAAGGCTTAGGAGACGAGAAATCCGAGCCTCTTTTCCACAAATGACAGATCTGCTCGTTAGTCGTCGGTCAGAAGAATTTTCAATTGATTTACATGCCAAATTTTGTCGGCCTTGAAATAACGAGGAGGCCCGTCTCAAAGGCGGATCCAGAAATCTGGCAACTGTCAAATTCTTCCCATTAGAATGTATGAAAAACAATCGATTAGTAAAAGGGCCATGGCCCCCTCAAGAATAGATTGTTTTTCATACGTTCAAATCGAAAGAATGCATGTTTGCCGAATTGCTGGATGCGCCAATGACCCACGTCGTTTATGGAAACTACACATGTGTGTTTTTCAACCGCAGCAGAACTTTTTCGCGCTTTCGATAAATGATGTTTCGCAGGGGTGCAAAATGTGCCCGATCTAGCGATCCGCGGATCGCGTGAAAGTGAGGAAATTTCTGGGAAAATGAGGAAAATTTTCCAATTTATCCATTTTTTTTTTTTTTTTTTTTCTTTTTCTTAAATAATGGCAATAAGGATTTCCCAAGAAAATAGTGTAAAAAATGGGAAAATATCGGTCATTTGCGAACATACGGTGTTGAAATGTTAAAATAACCAAAAAAAAGTCATAATTTTCAAATTGTTGTGAGGAAAGTTTTGAAAATCCTGTGAGGAAATAAGTCATGGATCACGTAAAACTTCCGAAGTTTTGGAACATTTTGCACCTCTGGAACTTTGTATCACTGTGCGCCGACCTATATTTATTTAGAAATCAGATCGGGAGCCAGTCTCCCCCCTCCCCCCTCCCCCTCCCCCCTCCTTCTCCACCTTTCCACATCGCCACTCTTACGGCAGGAGAGCCGATATACCTTTCGGCACATTCACGCTCGAGGGGTTGAGCAGGACTGGAGGGGTAGGAGAAATGGGCTGTTTATTGTATTTTCGAATCACGTTCCCCCGCGCGCGTGGAAAATAAACCTTTCCGATCGTAAATAAACAAGTGTTTGTGTATAGGTAAAAGTATTGAGAACAAAAGGAAGGGGGTAGTTAACTGTACCATTCTTGGGGCCACCGTGTTGCCAATTTTAAATCTTTTATGCGATTTTCAATTCTTTGAGTACCTACTTAAGGTGGATCCTCAGCGTTTAGTTCCATATTCTGCCACCAGAGAAAGATACGATCTTTAAATGGAAGAAAATGATGGTAAACGCAAAAAAATGAAGAAAAGGGGCTTCGATGGAGCCTCGGAAGCAATCTAAGGAACATTTTAGTACAAACCGTTTGCTAAAATGTTACGAAATAAGCGAGAAACTATATTGAATTTCGTAAACCCCCTAACGGCGTCCAATCCTATATTGGACACCATTACGGGATTTACGAAATTCAATAGTTTCTTGCTTATTTCGTAACATTTTAGCGAACGGTTTGTACTAAAATGTTCCTTAGATTGCTTCCGAGGCTCAATCGAAGCCCCTTTTTTCATTTTTTTGCGTTTACCATTATTTTTTTCCATTTAAAGATCGTATCTTTCTCTGGTGGCAGAATATGGAACTGAACGCTGAGGATCCACCTTATAAAGTTCACAAAGAGAGCGAGAAATAGTTTAGTCACAGTCGGGGACAAAATACTAGGCGCTACTTGGCTGGAGGTAAGCTACTCGAAATACTTCTCTCAATGAATGTAATTTAATTAGTTTTCAAAAGGTGGTTCAAGCTAATATAGCCATAAACTGTAAATAAGAGCGCATTTTCATTAATCGAAACATCAATCTATATTGAAAACAGCGGTATAGGAAAAAGCAACACAAAGTTTTTAATGTTTTAGCTCCTGAGAGCGAACAAAGTTGTCGGCAAAAAGTGCAGCCAAAAAGTCAAAGAGTGAAAAACGTGAGAGCATTTTTGTTAAAAATTATTTTTTGACTTAAATTTCCTTATTTTAAGGAAGCGGTTCGAACCGAGACACGGACCGACTTAATTCGCAAATTCCGAACCGTGAACACAACCGAACTTAAATTGCGGCCGGTTCAAAGCCCTGGTTCTAACAAGTAGCGGTGCCTGCTTCCGAATTGCATCAAAACGCACCGGTGAGCGGTTGGTTAGCGCAGAGTTTCGATTCGTTGCAAATGAATCGCTTTATTGAGGCGGTTTGATGCAATTCGGTAGCAGGCACCGCTATTTGTCAGGAACCGATTTTCAAATGCGTTTACCCTAACGGACACTAAAGACGTCAAAACTTTCAAAATTGTGTGTATCTTGATCAAAATTCAATCTTTGTCATGATTGATGATGAATCATGAGATCTCCGACAACATCGGTAACCGTCGAAGGTTTTGGGATGGTGGATGATGCGCTTTGCGAAATCGCAGTATTGGCGGTTCCAGGAATTTGTTCTTCTCTCTCTTCTCGCATTATAGAACGTGTGTGTAAGAAAAGGACAAATTGGGGGCAGTCACGTGCATCTTTTATCCTTTTCTAACACATGCATTCAAATGGCCAGAGAGAGAGAGAGAGAGAAGGACAATAATTTTTAGGATCCTCGAATGAATCGCAGTTTTCAAATGTTCACTTGGAAGCTACTTCGAGAATCCAATCGGATCCTCTGACTTGGCAATTGCGCTCCCCCGAAGATGTGATTTAATTCGGCGGAATCGAGTGATCGTGTTCGGATCTGGATCCGCGCGATAGAATTCACTTTCAGCTCGAGTCGTGCCGTGTATCTCTGCTGTGCGTTTTGCCGCATATCACGGCGCATTCCGCCATCCCGCTTTGTATACCGCGTGGCGTATCCACGTATACCTTGCACGGGAATTCGAGATAGATGGATTGTGATCGCAGAGAGGAGTGGGAGGAGGCGGTGGGTGATTCAAATGATGGAACAACGAATCGCGGCTCGCTCTCGTTCGAACATTCTTTTCTATGCCTTTCGTTTGTTTGTTTGCCCGTCGATTTGTCGCCACGCACGTAGGTATTTTGTTTTTTTTTTGTTTGTTCCCCCCTCACAGCCCCACAATTTTTCGAGCAACGCGGAAGTCGTGCGTTGATAACACCCCTCCTTCTTGTCATCCCCCATCCTCTCTCACGAGTCGAAAAATGTGGGACCGTTTCTTCCTGTAAAATGTTCCGACTTTAGTCAGTCAGTTCTGCGTAGAATCCTCCACCGTGCACTTTCTGAAACGATGTTAAGGTCCTGAACTTTCAAAATGAATGGGTATTTCTCATTTAATTTTGAATAAATGGTATTTTAATCTACACTCAAAAAAGCGTGTAGTCATATTACCAGATTCCAGTCATATTACCAGAAGCACAGCGATATGTAATGTAATGATATTATTCTTATTATCGATAAAACAGATCAACTGTCATCGTCACTTTCTTTCATTTTACTTTTTCGTTTCTGTTTCAGGTGAGTCAGTGTTTACGTTTCCTTGTATAGTCTCCTGTTTCCTGAAGAAGTCAGCAACGTGTAAGTTCTTTTCGGAGAAGACAGGACAGGGCTTGCTCCTATTGTGTATGGCTGTCGTGAAAATATCAGCTTCATACCGCTACTGGTGCTCGTTTCAGAAGTGTAGGCGCAGCTAGACCATCACGGAGAAAAAAAAAAAACAACTTCGGTTCATATGGAACACCGATGAGGGTTTTTGGTTCAGTAACCGGAGTTTTCAGTTGTGAGTACCGAACTTCAGTTAGGAGTACCGAAGTGGTTCAGTAGGAACTAAATGTGAGTCGTAGTATTAGTCACACTTACCGAGACCTTCGGTACTCCTAACTGAAGTTCGGTACTCACAACCGAAAACTTTGGTTACTGTAACCGAACATCTCGGTGTTCCATATGAACCGAAGTTCAGTTCTTACAACCGATTTTTTTCTCTCCGTATAAATCAGTCCTTTCCCATCACACGCGTCCACATAGGCAAATAGAGAGAGAGGAAAAATTCCTGGATCCACCGAAGAGAAGTAAAAATAAAAGTAAAAAACTTACAGGAGTCCGAGCCGAGAGTACAAAAAAGAATAAGCACAACATGTTCACTAGAGTCTCTGCATTAAATTTCTTCACCGTAGCCGTAGCTATAGGTTTGACCCGTGGGAGGGTGGGGGTGGGTATTGGTGGCAAAGAGGGTAGTGAAGAGAGAGGGAAGAGCGCGGATAAATTGGGAATTTGAATAAGTGAGACTCAGGGACCCTGTGTGGTGGGGGAGTGTGTGTGGGGGGGGGAGTGTGTGTGGGGGGGGAGTGTGTGGGGGGCGTCCGGTCGTGGCACGTCTTAACGGAGAAATTGGAATTCAATATAGTTTCCTATTGTTGTATATTACTTACGGTATAGTTTTTATTTATTTTTTTATTATTACAGTTCCCCCCTCCTTCCCCCCTTACCTTCTCTTTTCCGTCCTTCTGCACCCCCTCACGCTCCGCCCCTTTCTCTTCTCAGATATGAAGCTATTTAAAAACAAATTCGATTCCAACGCCGCCCGTGCCGGTCATCTTGGACCGGACACATGGTGCTCGTTACACCTCTGCCTTTTTCCTTTCTTGCTCGGTCATAAAATTCTATGGATCCAGTTTTACTCCTCCGCCACCCCTTGCTATGACCCACCGACGATTTCCGTCCACCCCCCTGTTGTCAGTAATTGTTCAACGTTGTCAGATTTCTTCGAGGAGAAGAAAAAAGGGTTTAAAATTGTATGCTTTATAAGCTGGATAATTGAGTTTTGCTTCATTTTTTTAAAATTATTCATTAAAATAAATTAAGGAAAATCATGGGTTTTTACCTACAAGTGACTGTGCAATCATGGACAAGAAGAATGTCAAATGACTCCTTAGACGTTGGTTCTAGGTAGACCACCTGAAATCCTCAAATTCTTTAAGACAACTATTGCGGGTTGCCTATCTCCGGCTAAGGTAGGCAACCTGCATTCATTATCACCAAGAATTCAATCATTGCATGTGACCTGCCTGAGAAAAAATCTACGGAGTTGACTCACGTAATTTAAGTAGTCGAATGTAAGTCATATTTTGTCTGCAGATTGGATGCCTGGTGAATTTTCCTGATTTTTTTTTCTCTCCTTTCCCGAAAATTTGGCGGCGACGTCAGTGCTACGCTCGAACCAGCTGGTGTATCACCTATTTGCTCCTCTCATCCCAACTTATCTTCACGTTTCTCCTTTCTTATTATTCTTCATTTTCTTCTTCTTCTTCCTTTGACCGCCCAAGATTGTATTGTTTCCTTGAGTTTCCGCTCGACTCCTCCGGTCGACTCTAAAAAAGTTAAGTTTATCTACGTTCTCGCTTCCGCTCTCTCCCAACTTTTTTTTTTTTTCAAGGCAAAGATTTTGAAGGTCTCCCGCATCGAACACTGGTCTAGCGGTTGATAATGTCCGCAGGACAAACTTTTTCTTCTCAGATTTTCAGCTGTTTTTCATTTATTTATAATTTTTCAACCAATTTTCTGTCATCAAATAAACATAGTCATGACCCTCAAGATTAACTTTCAACATGCCTAGCTTTTTACACTCAACTTTTAATCAAATAAACTGTCTGGAACTTCGGTCTGAAATGTTTTGACCAACCACGCAAGTACAAGAAGCGTGGTAAAATTACCTCAGCACGGTTGCATATGTATCAGCAGATTATTTTCACGGAGAAAAAAAATCGGTCCTAAGAACTGAATTTCGGCTCATCTGGAACACCGAGGTGTTCGGTTACAGTAACCAAAGTTTTCGGTTGTGAGCACCGAACTTCAGTTAGGAGCACCGAAGGTTTCGGTAAGTGTGACTAATGCTATGACTCACAGTTCGTTCCTCCTGAACCACTTCGGTACTCCTAACTGAAGTTCGTTACTCACAACTGAAAACTTCGGTTACTGGAACCAAACACCTTCGGTGTTCCATATGAACCGAAGTTTTTTTCTCCGTGTTGCATTTTAGCACGGTATTTTTTTTTTTTTTTTTTTTTTTTTTTTTTTTTTATTACTGTAATTTTCTGAAGTAAGTGCACTATAATATGGGCAATAATGTTGCTATGGTTCTGTAATAATGTTAGAGCTCATTTCACGAAAGAAGGCAGATGACAGATCATGTGGCTCACTGCGCAGAGACGTGTTTGCGTTCTTGCACATGCGCAAAAACGCAAACTCGTCTCTGCGCAGTAAACAAACCTACCTGTCATCGGCCAACTTTCGTGAAATGAGCTCTACTATGGTTCTGCAATAATGTTCTCTCGAATCAGATAGAGCTATGTGATAACATGTTCCGATTAATGTAATAGACGAGAAAAAACAAAGGCTTGAGCGCAATGAGAGAAGAAAATGGAAATATAAAGAATTGAACTTTGAACTTCGGGAAACCAGAGATTGCCGGATGCTCTATATAACCAACGAAGTCTAATCAACGTAATTTCGTCGTGAGGGGGAGCTAAATTGAGTGAAGGGGGCTGAAGGAGATAATTAAAATCAATTAATTAAGAGGATTTTCTCTCTAGAGTGTCGGAGACACTGTGTTTCGATTGCTCACCGTTGCCAGCTGCTGCTAATTCGTTTCATTATTGTTGTCTGCAAAACATGAATGCAAAGTTTATTCAATGTAATTTTAACCTGTCTACCTTTAGATCTTTTAATTCTTCACTCGCTTCATGGGTTCTCACCAGGGCTGCCGTTTAGCGTATAATCAATGCTATTTTTCAATTCACCGATGATTCCACCGGTTGAGAAAAGATTACACAGTTCAGTTCAGTGTATGACTGTAATAAACTAAAATACTCGCATCTGTAATCTTTCCTCAATCGGTGGAGTCGTCGATGACTTTAAAAAACTTGCGGGTATTTTAATTGATCGACGGAGTCTCCACCGATGAAGGAAAGATTACAGATCTGAGTATTTTTGTGCATTACAGTCATACACTGAACTGAACTGTGTAATCTTTTCTCAACCGGTGGAATCATCGGTGAATTGAAAAATAGCATTGATTATACGCAAAACGGCAGCCCTGGTTCTCTCTGTATACTTGTTAATTTTTCTTGATACTTCGAATTATCACACAATCGTCTGAGATCGTAAAAAAGGGACCGTAAAATCAGACAGAAAGCCCATTTATCATCAATTTATATAATTTATAAACTTTCAATACCAATATTAATCGCAGAGAACATTTAAAGCAAGTGTCCTATAGCAAAAATATAGATTATTTGACAGTTGCATTAAATCTCCCAAAAATCGACTTTTTCCATTGTTTTAACCGGAAGAAAAATAGACCTAACGCAATTCACGACTCACCACGTATTCTGATGATCAGGTTATAAACTTCGGTTAGACTCTGAACAAAATAAAGGGCTGTTAAGTAGGTTTGAAGTATCTTGAGGTATTCAACGATAACAAGTCTTCAAAGTGATTAAGAATGCATGGGACTCGATGAGTTTGGGTTGGTGAAAGGAAAGTGTTGCTCGGAGCGAGCTTTTTAACCGCTCTTATTTGTCTCTCGAGCAAAGTTTCCTCCCGAAACTTTACTCTCGTACATGTTTTGAGGTCGTACTTCTTAATTTGTCAAATCGCGAAAACGCCTGTCATACCTGTGAGCATTCAATCAATTAACTTGAGTCAACCCCATCATCTCGGTTACACTCGACGACGCGATGCAGAACCGAAACTGGCGCACACGGGGCCAAACTTTCGGAATGAGGCTGTTACGAGCTTTTGCTACAGCATTTTCGCGATGAAGACCATTGATTGTAATCTTGAATGATACAGCGATTTCACGATTAAGACCATTGATTGTAATCTTTAATGATACAGCAATATCGTGATTAAGATCATTGATTGTAATCTTGAATGATACAGCGATTTCACGATTAAGACCATTGATTGTAATCTTTAATGATACAGCAATATCGTGATTAAGATCATTGATTGTAATCTTGAATGATACAGCGATTTCACGATTAAGACCATTGATTGTAATCTTTAATGATACAGCAATATCGTGATTAAGATCATTGATTGTAATCTTGAATGATACAGCGATTTCACGATTAAGACCATTGATTGTAACCTTTAATGATACAGCAATATCGTGATTAAGATCATTGATTGTAATCTTGAATGATACAGCGATTTCACGATTAAGACCATTGATTGTAATCTTGAATGATACAGCGATTTCGCGATTAAGACCATTGATTGTAATCTTTAATGTTTCAGCAATTTCGCGATTAAGATTGTTGATTGAAATCTTTCATGATACACCAATTTCGCGATTAAGACCATTGATTGTAATCTTTAATGTTACAAAATTAATTCACGATGTTTAGCTTTTAAAATGACTAAAACTCCTAAATTCAATTGAGACCGTTTCCCGGAATAGGACTCATTAAACAATGGGTGTGCTCTTTCCGATCAATTTCCGTTGTGATTGAATAGAGACTTTTGTTTGAAGAGCGTACCTTTTGTTTCATAGTTTTTGTTTTTTTTTTTTTGTAAATGGCCTCAAATACAGTACCTGAACGGAATGTTTATAATTTGATACCACCGGTGCGGTGGTCCGGTGGATACTGTTTACGCGCTCGTCCGCGAAACTGATTTTGGATCTGAAGGCCAATTAGTCTTTAGTCTTGCAATTTTCATTTGGAATGGACATACTTTAACCCTTTCAGTACCACGTTCGATTTATTCGTTTTTCTTAACTCAATCTTTCATTATGGCCGTAAAAGCTACCCTAGATTGCCTTTTGTAAATCCATGTCTCATCTAGTGTCTTCAATTATTAATAAGGAGGCAAAATGAACTCAGTGCAGTACGAATGTTGAACTACCTACTAAAGCGCGAGTTATAGCTTCCCTTTTTTTATGTAACCTGAAACTGTTTGTCAAAGGGTTAAACTACTCTGTCGGAGTTTTGATGGCCTTGCCCCCCCTCCGAACTCTGAGTTAAAAAAATGTATTTTTCTTTTTCAAAACCATTGAAGTAGGTGAACCGAATACGTTTCAATCGGGATAGAACATCATTTTAAGCGTTTAACCTCTCGAGTTTTTCTTTTTCGAAAAATAAGCAGTTCCCTACGCCAAAACTGCTAATTTTTGTTTGAGGGCATTGCATTTGGTGGCCCCCCTCCTCCCCATCGCCCATGCTGAATAACGTCCGGTACAGATCAAAGGGATTTAGCCATAATTCATTCTTTCTCTCTTCCTGGTCATTTGAATTCGTCTACGATGTGGATAGAGATAAGGGAGCCAAAGTCACGCGATGTCCTCTCCTTTCGTCCTCTTCTAACTTATGCCTTTATCTGAATTCAAAATTCCCGCTCTTTACGATGACCAGGCTGCTGGCAGCCTATTGGTCCGCGTCAATCTTCCTTTCATTCTGATTGGTGCATTCGAATAGCCCGCTCCACACAGAGGCGGTGTTATTTCCGGCATTTTGCCTACCCTGCTCCAATGTGGGGCGGCAAGGCATTCGACAGGCATAGGCAGTCAAGTGTTTATGTATCTTCATTGTCAAATATATTGTTCCGCTCTCGAGAACATTGTTTATCCACGCTGTTGAATCAGCATCGTCGAGAAGAGGGAGAGAGATAGATAGATCGACAGAAAAAGTGAGTGAGTGAAAGAGAGATAGGTGACGTACAGCGATGAAAGGGGGAAGGGGGGAGGGGGTAGGGAAATTCGGAGAGCGGGGGTGACTTCTAATTGAAGCTCAGTCGAGTGTATCATCCCCAATACGACGCTCCTCCACGCTGCCGTGACCCCCGCCGCTCCCCCCTTTTCCCCACCCCCCTCGGGAAAGAGAAAGCGAGACGATGCGGTGTGCTAGGGCGTGGGGGGGGCGGGGGGATGCTCGCTTCATGGGTGTAGTGTGTAGTCTGGGGGAGAGGGGTGAATTAGCAAATATGATTCTCTTTTGTTTCTTTTGTGAAAGTCATCTCACAAATGATAACTTAATGGATTTGATTTCTTTCGTGTGTGTGTGTGTGTGCGCGCGCGCGCGCGCCGCGTTGTGCACTATATCCGGGTTGCAACTCTGTCTTCCCTCTGTACCACCCCCTACTTCCAGACATCAGCCCTTTGTTGCCGGGTGGCGCTGTAAGACTTGGTTCTTGAGATTGCGATGTATCGATTTTTTTACTCCTACGTTAATCTATGTAAAAGAATCTAAATCCTTAGGGGGGTTTTGAGTGTTTGACCCAACGAGCTATAGCGATAGCACAGAATACTCAAATCAGAACGGAAACTCTAATTCATTTTGAAACATTCTTTACTTCGGGCCGCTATGTTCGAAAGTGAGCATCTTCGGCAATCTTCGGCAATCTTCGACAGATCTTCGGCAACTAGCCGAGTTGTGATTGGTTGTATTGCCTGAAAAAGCATGTCCGCCATCTTGAGAAGTGAGTAGGCACAGTTGCCAGTTTGTGCCAGTAAATTCCAAATCTCGTTTCCATTGGCTCTTATGGGAGTTTCCGTTCTGATTAGAGTATTCTGTGGCGATAGAGAGCAGGATCTGTGGGGCGTGATATTGAAACTCCACGAAGGTAGACATGATGAAAATCTCTTATGGAAGTTTTTCACACAGGTTTGGACGGTTTGGTTTGTTTGCCTCATATTTTTAACCTTTAAAGTTTAAAAAAAAAAAAAAAAAAAAAAAATGTGACAAATACATTTGAAATCGGTAATGAATGAAAAAAGCAAGTGTTTCCAGTGGCTTTCTGGACACAGAAATTGGTATAACTGTTTTTCTAGAAGGATTTGCGCGATATAGAAACTGACGCATAATGGAATCAAGCTATATTTTCTCACCGGGATAGTTGTATTAACATTTTGTGTCTAGATAGTCACTTTTAAACACTCTCACTTTCGTTTAAAACCAATTTGCACTGGATTAATTACAATTTTTGATTAAAGGTTAAAAAATTGAGGCAAACAAACCAGATTTAGATCATCCATACTGTCACACTTTGAGATGGGACTTATAACATGTATCAGCCTCTCTATCGCTATAGCTCGTTGGTTTAACCCTTCCAATACCAGAGGCGTATAGCGTGCAATTTGGCAACGTTGTATACTGTCCATTTAAAGACATGTAAAAGGTCGAATGCAAAGGTGTTCACCGAACACCCAATAGTTCGATCTTTTCCCATATGTTTAAATGAAAAAATTGCAACGTTGCGAAATTGCACGCTACGCCACTGTCCAATACCACCTCGAATGTATACGATTTAATAATTAGATTAGATCTGCCTCACAACGTATTTTTTTCACTGACAGAAGCTACTCCTCAAAATTTCGCAATATTTCGTGGAGTGCCTTCAATTAGATGGATAGGCAAAATTAACCCACAAGGCCACAAATCAATCTGACAACATCGTTCCGAGCCCTCTGTCTGAAGCTTGAGAAGGGGATACGTATTACAACAAAGTGTCCTGAATGAGATGATGAGCAATTCCGATGAATTTCCGGTGACGACCGTGACTCTTCAATCCGACCATCAAAGCTCTCAAGTTTTAATCGTTCTCGACTCTTAGGTCCTTTTAATTTTCTTTTTTTTTATGTGCCCATTCATATTTTTGGCCGGTAAGTTCGGACATCATCCTCATCATCGCACAGTGAGGAGAAGATGGCCAAAACTCAACCATATAGCTAAAATCAACTTGCAATATTTACAGATGATTAAAGTGACGTTTTGCTGTTGAAAAAGTTCGTTGCTGAATCCGGGTTCGGTTTGATAAATGCAAGAAAGCTGCTAAGTGTTAAGTGACGTTTGGAAAAAATTGAGTTAGCATTAGACTTAGGCAAAACTAATTGTAAGTCAAAACTAAGGGCGCAATTCAAAGACCTGGAAAAAACCTCCTTAACTCTCAATGGCATGAGTTATTTTTTTTTTCTCGCCGATTTCAGTGGGGGAAAAAACATTTTTTTCCCCCCCATGTTGGATCCAAAACTAAATAAAAAAGATGATCCATACTGGATCATATTTTTTTTTCTTTTTCTTACCTGTATAGGTAACAATATGCAGAGTGAATAGCACCGCATTTCTTGATTTTTTAGAAATTCAAACACCCCGTGTTACTCATAGGTAACGCTATGGCATATATTTGATTTGAGAATTTTTGAGATAGCAAGATCCTCCGAAAAGCACATTTTTTGATCATCTGCTCCTGAATCCTCGTTTCTCCTCAAACCTGATACACAGTTTAAATGGGGCGGGGGATCTCAAGAATTCTCAAGTCAAGGTCAACTTCAGACCATTTTTTTTTTGTGAGTCACTAAATTTGTCCTCAAGTTGTCGAAAAATAACTATTTGTAAATCGTCAGATTATTCCGGCCACTTGCGTGCCGAACTAATTCGATGAGTTGGTTGTTTTTAAGTCTATCTTCAAGTTTGCCGTTAGCAATAGCTTTTTATAGGCTGTGCTTCATTGGTAGCTTTTAAAACGGGCAGTTTAGAGAATCTCTAAACTCTAATCTCTAATCTCTAATAGAGATGCTTACTAAAGCATCAGTCAGGTCTTAACGATGGGTTGATACAGTAAATGATAAGCCCCCTGGTGTTTTGGTTTTCTTGGTTTTTGGATGTTTTTACCGACTGTGCGTTTTTTAAGTCCTGCAGTCGACAAACATTGTTGTTCGCCACAAAAGATTACCCTCCCGCGCACGTGTTCTGCGCACGGTGTACCCGAGTTTGATCATGTTCTCCTCCGCTGGAAGCAAAAAGAAGTTTTCACGCTCTCCTGTTTTCTTCCGGAGTGGGAGAGAGGGATGAAAGAATATTGTATACTCATTGTACACGCCAACGAACAACATCCATGTAGAGGATTTTTTTATGGAGAATCCGGTTTTTGAGGGTGGAGGGGAAGGGGGGGAGAATAATTTTCAGCCAAACGATTATCAGTGCGAGCCAGCCCCTCCCATGAAAAATCCTGCGTACGCCACTGGTTGTTACCGACCCTCTTACTCTTGCTGCGTTATTTTTGGACCGAATTTCAGTCGATTTGGGCCAATTTACCTGAAGACCAACTTTGGGAGTTTTTAGCACGCATCATTTAGCTTGATCAAAGAATTACTTTTTTATTTTCATTTTTCATGTTTTTAGGTCCCAGATTGTGTGTTTTGGAGAGGGGAAAGGAAGAAAAAAAAACCGCTTAGTAATTCAAAATAATTCTAAGGGTTAAACTCAAAATCAAAATTTCAGGTAGATCTCGATCGGAGTAATGTTGGAGTAAAGGGGGGCGAATTCCATCCACCTGCGAATTTAAAAGCGCGCATAAACTGATTGAGCCAATGAGCTGCCTTGAAGTCCGATGTATCGACAACGAAGAAGCCTATTGGTCAATCCGCGCTTTTAAATTCGCAGGTGGAGACACCCCTTAAGAGAAGGCGACTTAGCGACTGTTGAGTGTTGAGCTGTTGTTTTGTTGAGCCTCCGAACAAATCGAAACTTATAGTCTGGATCCACCTATACTTAGTATTTTATTTTGACCCAATCCGACGTTTTTCGGTGCTCAACTGATTGTGAGAGATGACCGGTGTGTTTCGCAGTAATCGTCGGGTCTTTCCCGTACCCCTCTCGTGAAATACATTTCAAATGAGCCTGATGCTTTGATGCTTTCCATCAACTCCATCGGGCCAAGAATGCGCGCACCAGATCAATCGCGAGAAAATGATTTTTCATAACATGCATGGGTCTTCATAATTTGTCTTTTTGCAGGTACAGCGTGAGTTCCAGCGTAGATTTAATGGGCTTTTGCAATTCACCGAAAAGATTACAGAGTTTAGTTCAGTGTATGCCTGTAATAAACGAAAATACTAGCGTCAGTGGCGTAATCTTAGGGGGGGCATGACCTTTTTGCCCCTCCAATATTTGAGAAGGGGGGGGGCAAAGTATCATTTTGCCCCCCCCAATAATTTGATGAAAAAGAGGAGGGAAAAAGAGGGAGGGAGAAAAGAAAAGACGAAAAAATACAAAAAAATGAAGAAAGGAAGGAATAATTACAGGAACCGAGAAGCAAAAAATGGCAAAAATAAGTGGCTCTATTTTACCCTGAAACTGCACCTAAAGTAAATCTAAAGTGAAAAATTCCTCTGTTGTCAATGAGGTAAAGAAAATATACATTGAGTCTACTAACTTCTGTTCAGTCGGTTGGTTATTTTGGAAAGATTCTATTGCTTAAAATATAGTCTGAGAGAACCCAAATGTTCAAATTTTTCTGGGGGAATACCCCCAGACCCCCTATTACCGGAAAGTGTCCCCCAGATTCCCCATAGTATCGGACTATTTGCTACCCGAGGAACAGTTTCCCAAAGCCTAGAAATATCAGCTTCATCAATAAGCTGAAAGTCTACACTGAAAAGTTCCCTTTTTGCCGAAAAAATGAAGAAAATAAACGTAAAATCTATTTTTAATTTGTTTAAATTTGGTGACATTTGTATGCGATAACATTGCTTAAAATGACGTCTGAGAGAGCCTGAATTTTCAAATTTTTCCGGGGGAGGACCCCCGGACCTCCCTCTCATTGGGGGGTGTCCCCCCAGAGACCCCCCATAGTGCATCTCCCAAAAGTTGGTTTGCCCCCCCAATAAAAATCCCAAGTTTACGCCACTGACTAGCGTCTTTTATCATCTCTCAACCGGTATATTTTAATTAATTAACGGTGTTTCCACCGATTGAGAAAAGATTACAGATCAGAGTATTTTCGTGCATTACAGTCATACACTGAATTGAACTATGTAATCTTTTCTCAACCGGTGGAATCATCGGTGAATTTAAAAATTTCATTAAATCTACGCAAATCGGCAGCTCTGGTGGGGTTTTTTAAATCAGCGGCACCGAACTAAACCAAAAATGAAAAAAGGAGGGGGAAAAGATGACTACGAAATAAATAAATAAATCCTGTTCCCTGTTCTTTTGAACAGAGGTGATCTTGAGCGAATAATAAAGATCCCCCTGCCCCCTCCCCTCCCTCGTATATTCCAAGCTCAGCTTTCCTAGCGTGCGAAACACGCAGCCGAGAAAGCGGGTTATGAAAATAAAAATGAAAAAATATTATTAATAAAAAGTAAAAATGAAATTTCGATATTAGAAAGCGATAACGGGCGGAAGCAACCGAGTTTGCAGCTCGCATCTGTCGGCTGCTGCTCGCTTTGGTGTTCTCTTCCGGAGCTGCCGTTTTGCGTATAATCAATGACATTTTTCAATTCACCGATGATTACACCGGTTGAGAAAAGATTACACAATTCAGTTCAGTGTATGACTGCACTGCACCAAAATACTCTGATCCGTAATATTTTCTCAATCGTTGGAAACGCCGTTGATGTAATAAAATATTCGAAAGTTTTTTAAAGTCATCGACGACTCCACCGGTTGAGAAAAGATTACAGATTCGTGTTTTTTCGTGCAGTAGAGTTATATACTGTACTGAAATGTGTAATCTTTTCTCAATCAGTGGAATCATCGGTGAATTGAAAAATGCCATTAATTTTGCGCAAAACGGCAGCTCTGCGTTCTCTTTCTCTTCTGTTCTATGAATATTGCGAGCGCGTATAAAAATGAGGTCTCCTTTTCTCTCTTACTCATTTCCCGATTTATTCCTCTTGTTACTTCTTATTTCTTATTCTTCCTAAGTTTAACTTGTTTGTGTATATTTTTTGTTTTATAATTTCAACCTGCTCTCCCGCCAACGCCCCTCCGTAAGCTTGGTTATTTTACATTCTACTTGCCATTTTATGCATGTATATACGACTATATACGTCGGGCGTTCACAGAACTGCACAACATGTACATGGTACGGGGTGTTTTGAACCGCTCGTTCAAGTGGAGCGTTTTAGAATTTATCGAACTGTTGACTGATGAGTTGGTGGAACGGAGATTATGTATGGAAAGGAAAATTTTAAAATTAATTGATAAATCAACCGTTTCTACAACATTTCTTACCGAAATTAGGCTCTTGCAAACTTTTTCCACGTGTGATTCAAGAGTTGATTCTTGCATGAAAACCTGTAAAAATGAACTCGGATGAGTACACTAAAAAATCAAAAAATTAACTCTCTGCAGAATCGGGCTTACTGGCGGAGATACGTATATGTATCATTATGGAGATTCCTATACATGTATAAAAATCCATTGACTCAGTTATTAGAACAGAAGTTTGACGGGTATGCAATACTCATCGCACGCGATACAACTATGACTACAGCAGTTGCCACGGAAAAAACAAAGTTTAGGTACAACCGCAGCAGCTTTTTAAAATAGCTTCGCAAAGCATAAGTTCTAACTCTACCGGAGAAAGTTGTGGTTGTACCGAAGCACTACTTTGGTTGAGCATAAGTAAGAAGAAAGGCTGTTGCTCTACCGAAGTAGTGCCGCGGTACAACCGCAACTTTCTCTCGTAGAGTTAGAACTTTTGCTTTGCGAAGCTATTTTAAAAAGCTGCTGCGGTTGTACCTATAAACTTTGTTTTTTCAGTGTGCCGAGTGTGTCTGTGTGGCAAGTCTATAGAAACTTCCCGAGACTTCCTCCACCTGAGGGCCGATCATTTACTTCATCGTTAAACCGATCGATAAGACTGTCTATGAGTGATGCTATTGGTCGAAAATTGTAAAACTTGGCTGTTGCTATGGTAACCATCGTTAAGAGTCTCGTTTTATAAAGGCTAATCGTGAGTAACCTTTAAAAAACGGACACTATAACGATGGTTACCATAGCAACAGCCAAGTTTTACAATTTTCGACCAATAGCATCACTCATAGACAGTCTTATCGATCGGTTTAACGATGAAGTAAATGATCGGCCCTCTGGTGCTTATACAAGATTATTGCGGTGTTTTGAGTTAGAGTTTCAGAACACCCTGTATACCGTAAAGCGTATACTTTTCCCCGTATTCATAATCAACAACTCCCATTTTACCTCAATTGTTTTTGTCTCTCCAATTGTTTCCTCTCTGTTGAATTGATGTAAGATATTCCGAGTGAGGTGGAATCCAAGGTAGACTATTGCACTTTAATCCTAGCTTTGAATACAGTAAGCGAACTTTAATTGGTTTTGCATTTTTTTTTCTTCCTCTCTCTCTATGATTTGTCAGCCACCGCATTCTTTCGGACGCGGTGTTCTCATCCGTGAAACTTCTCAATCCTCTACTTTCTTGTCTCTCTTTTCAATTTATTTTTGTTATCTTTTCTGAAAAGAAAAAAAATGTACTTCACATTTTCGCAGCCATCTTGAAACGAAGAATTCGTTCTTCAACCTGACTCTCTGTTCAAAAAGTGGAAGTGCCTTTGTGAAAATTGTTTCTCTTTTGATCAACGAGCAAAAGATAGCCCCGAAATAGAGGGGCAAGCATAGACGGATAGTCGGATAATTGGTTTGCCTCTTTTTTTCCAACCTTAATTCAAAAATTGCAACTTATTAAATTGAAAATGGTTTTAGATGAAAGTGTGCTACACTGAAAAAAAAAAGATTGCCCGAAGCAAGACAATATGTGAACCTAGGTAGGAGATGTGGTACAATTACCAGAATTCGTGTGTCTGTATGCCATAGTTCTTGAATTTTTTTAAAGGAAATTCTAGTTGTATGGCCATATTCTGGTATTAATACCAGAATTTCCTGGGCAAAGAGCTACACTTTTTGTCGTTTACATATCTTTGTATATGGCTGTAGAATCTGGTATTATGACTACCTTTTTTTTCCAGTGTATAGTGTTTTTGAGTGGCTATCTGGCCACAGATTTTTGATGCAACTATCCAGACGAGAAAATTTGGCCTGAATGCAAGGATATCCATTTCTTCATCGTGCAAATCCTTCCAAAAGAAATAGTAATATCAAATTCTGGGACCAGACAGCCACTCTAAAACACTTGCACCTTCATTTCAAACGGCTCTGTCACAACTTTCAATTTTATTTGAAGCTAAAAAAAAAAAAAAAAAAACAAGCCGAGGCTGTATGAAATGTCCATAAGAGGTGTCCATCATTGTTGCCTCTATAGTATCTTCTAAATTTTGCTCTAAGAGAGGCTCCCCCCCTTTGAATTTTACTGAACAATCGATGCTGAGGCCTGCTTGCAAAAAGTTCGTAATACTTCTAGTTCTGAGTTTCTAATCTTTAGAAACCAGCAGAAAAATCCAAGAACTATGTTTATACTAATCGAACAGCTTGCTGCGGGAAAGAAAGGTGTATCTCTTCCGGCAAAATTTATCAAGAGGAAGGGGGTTGGGGAGGACGGTAAAACCAACTCGGAACCACCGGGAAAACAACCCCCGGTCATGAATGTTTAAACCGAGTCAATAAGTGTCATCAATTGATGATGATAGTATAGTTGCACGGTGTCGTTCGTGGTGAAATATATCGGGTCGGGGGTTGGAAAAACAGCGATGCGGGGGACGCAGGAGGACTATGCGGAGGGTAAAGAGGTGGAGAGGCGGTGGGGGAGAGGGGTGGCCGGGTTAGTCTGGGAGGGGAGGAAAATATGAGTGACAATATCATCCCCCGGAGACAACTCAGATTTCGGCGCGGTATGGTAGAGAGCTTTCACTCCTCAGCAGCGCTCCACCCTCCTCCCTTTTGTATATGTGTATGTATGTGTGTATTGGTGTGTTTTTGTGTGCGGCTATGCGTGTTTTATCCACGAATCCCACCGTTTCACCAATACACGCAACCCAACCGTAAATACTCTCCTCAAATCTTGTCTTATTAACACTCTCACTCGTGGTGGCTCTAGCCCCCCCCCCAATTCTCCTTCGCCTCCTCCGCTTCACCTCCTAAACCGTTTTACCGTTTTTCCATTATTTTGATTGTATCGTCCAGATAAGATTTTATTAAGGAGGTCGCCTTCTCTCTCTCTCTCTCTCTCTCTCTCTCTCTCTCTCTCCCTCTCTCTTCCTCTCTTTCTTTTCCTCTCTCTGGCTTACACCCCTCCCCCCCCTCCGTAACACTGCCGAGCCGCATTAGGTTAATACAATATATCAACGCTTATCATTTCATCCTTCCTCTATATCTGCCGTGGAGTGAGTAAGAGAGAAGGGCGGCCATGCGAGGTAAGACGCTTTCACTGAAATTATGCCGCGGATCGTACGTGCAACTGCGTGGAAAATTCTTGCGGGTTTCTCTGGCCCCGACTTTATATATATTCGGACGGAAAAATCATTTTTACAAGATCTTATTTTTCTTTTATGTTGCGGTTCGTATGAATTTGTTTCTTGTTCTTCTGGTGTTGTATGAATGTTACTTACGTTTATTCGCACGTAAAATGGTCCTGATTTATACTAAAAGTGCCGATGTACTATCGACGAATAAAAGATTGTCGCGAGATTTTCACACATTTTCAGCTATATGGGTGTGAGTGTGGAACTGATCTGCAACTGCTTTCCCGCCCCACCCGCATTGGCCTCTCGCCTGCAAGGTTTGAAGAGTATGAAGAGTGGCCGAACCAGAACCTTGAAGGCGAAACTTAGCTCGTGAAAATCTCGCGGCAATCTTTAATTCGTCGATAGTACTTCGGGATTTGAGCTTCGGAACAGTTGAGCCGTTCCTTGAGAGAGTTATGTTTTAAGTTCAAAATACCGCGACTTTGAGAAAATGGAACCTGAAGTTGCTACACTTTTTCCTGTTAATTCAACCGGAATTTCAATTAGGAAAGTATTGAACAGAATCCTTGTTAAAGAACTCGAACGGCTCCTGGCTGTAACCAGAATTCCAGTCCCAGTCACCGGAATTCCTTTTAAAGTAAGTATTAAACAGACGTCTTGTTACGGCAATAGGACATTTTTCTCAGTGAAAATGTCCAGTTACTGTAACAATATGTCTTATTTTTATGTTGATGTAATTAACCCCTCAATTACCATGGAACAGTCGATACTTGGGTGTCAAGTTTTCGATATTTATCGACTGCCGAATCGATTTGTCAAGTTTAATGTAAGTAAGTATGTATAATTATTAAGTGATGATATAGTATCTGTATTCAAAACTCGTGATTCCCCCCCCCCCCCCCTACTATTTGATTGAGTTCTTTTTCTTTGCGAACTGTCAGTATTCCTTATATCAGACACGAATGAAATGACAGAAACGGAAAAATCGAGTCACTGGTCGGTGAAGGGTTGGAAGGTGGGGGGGGGGGGGGGGGGGGGGTGTCGAGCCATGACGATGAAACACCGAGGAAAGTATTTACGAAGGAGTGGAAGCACCTGCTTATCACCGTAGCATAGTGTGCATCAGTCAAATTTCGCTCGCAGTTTTAAATAATCCAAGCCGGGTCATTTTCGAAAAAAGAGGGAGTCCCCCCTGACCCCTTCCCTCCCTATTACCACCATTCCACCGTTCCAAACCGGAGAGTGCTCGGGTATAGCAGCTCGGAACGGAACGCGGCGGGTTCGGTGCGGTTCGCGGACACACTTTGAAAAAGACATGAAAAACACACAATCGCCGGAATTAATTAGTTTTTGATGCAAATAAAATTTGATACAGATGTATATTTAATTACGCTTCCGGTTGTTTCACGTTTCTTTCTTTCACTTTTTTTTTTTTTTTTTTTTTTTTTTTTTTTTTTTTTTTTTTTTTTTTTTAAATCGATTCTCCACTCCAGTGGAGATGCAGTCGTAGCAGCAGCGGGATATCAATGAAGCATTAACAAACAGGAGTGATGGTGATGTCGGTGATGTTTCACGTTATACGGGTAGGTAAATTGATACTAATAGGGGTGGATATCTGCCATGTTGCCGCTAATGAGCTATACGTCCATAAAGAAAAAAGGTCTCGAATTGGTCATTGGATAAGGGCCTCTACCTGCCTACCTCCAAGTGCTGTCAGTATGGGTAGTTTGATAACGTATTCTTCTTCTTCTTCTCCTCCTTCACGGTAATAAGACGGGCAGAATTTACCATCTGCATAGCTGATTTTGGAGTCAGCCAGAGAGTATGGTATTTTTCACTAGATTATAGTGAAATGTACCGTAATGCGTTAATTTGATGTACCTCAAGGGACGTTGAATTTACCATACTATGGTGAAATTTACCGTACTTTCTACTATCAGATGACAAAATCACACGGAAAAAAAAACTACGGTGAAAATAACCATACGGATACCTGATTTTGGCACCTGCTAGATGTTATGGTAATGTTAACCGGGAAAACACTATGTTTTGACTAGGTACTAGGTGATGCTACCTGATTGCATGTCGAATTTACTCAAAGTATCGGTAAATGTACCATACTTTCTGGTCAAGTTTACCATAAAATCTAGCAGGTGCCAAATTCAGGTATCCGTATGGTTATTTTCACTAGTTTTTTTTTCCGTGCAGCTCTCCTGATCTGCATTCTACCAGACTTATTTTTCTCCGTTTTCTCCTTCTTCTCCTCCTCCTTCTATTTCTTGTACTTGTTCTTGATCTTGTTCTTCTTTCATCGATAAATTCCTATTTTCGTCTGTAAATTGACGAAAAGAAGGAAGTAAGGTCCAAAGTTTATTCTCTCATGAGAACCGACGTTATTCTCCAGCTAATATGCTCCGGCAATTTGTGTTACATCACCTCTCAAAAACCGTAAGAGTAAAAAATCCACCAAAAATATTCTCAAAAATTTGATGGGATGATTTAATTACCTAGGAAGAAATTGTTCTGTGAACCTTTTTCTCACAGGTACCGTCAACTTATTTTAGGAACTAGATCGGAGAGATGGACATTCTCAAAATAAAATTAGGGTGATGCGGTAGGAAGACTGGCCCATAGAACATAATGCTGATCTTTCTAAACTATTATGAATAGGATAGCCGAGGGGGGGGGGGCTCTGATAAAGATCACGCTTAGTAATGTTACCATGGGTCTTTCTTCCACTTACCGTATCAATTAATTACTTCTATGTACGATCAATCGAATGAAAATTTCGAAATTTCGATGATCAAGATAACGATAAAAAATTCTTCGGTTTTCGTTTTAATCGTACAATCGCAACGATCAAAATTTCGATTTACCGCACAGACCTAATCACGGGCTGTCTCAACAAAGTAAATTTGGCAACACCGTTTATCCTGTTTTAATTCCGAGTGTGGCGTGTTTATTTGCAGTCATTTAGCCGTATGTGTTTGTGTGAGTTTGTACGTGGGCTTTTTTTTTCACCCGTTCGTCCTCTCGGTGGGTCTTTTTATTTTTTAAAGCCGGGCGATGTGATTTACCGGTAAATGGTATGATTGAACGGTGAAAAAAAAAAAAAAAAAAAAAAAAAAAAAAAAAATCGGTCCTTTCGTCATTTATTAAAGCAAGCTCAAACTCGCCTCTCCTCTCCCTCTCTCTTTCTCCCTCTCTCTCTCTCTTTCTCTCTCTCTCTCTTTCTCTCTCTCTTTCTCTCTCTTCCTATGTGTTCCGATTCGCCTGGCCCTCTTTCATCGGGAAAGGAGTCGAGCCCGGGTTTTTATACGTCCCCTTCCTCTCCCCGCAATGCAACCCGCCTCGCAATCGATGTCCGAGCTTTACTTTGCGATACTTCTTCGTTAATGACTAAACAAGATGGGGTTTTCATCACAGTGACGTTTCAAATCACCGCACAAGAGGACCGTAAGTCCGTAACACATTCATGTGTGACCGTCCGAATTGATCGACCCGACTCTTGAAATGAAAAAAAAAAGAGGTTTGTTGAGTTACGATGTTTTGCTTCATTGGTCTTCCTTATCTTTACTCTGATAAGAGAATGTTTTGCTACTATCGATTCCGAATGGCGAAGCGTGCTATCTCGCGACGAAGCATTTTGTCCATTTGAACTCATTCAAAATGTCGAATTCTATAGTCTTCTTCGTTCCCGTAGATAGTTCGATATTTTTCATGGGTTTCAATTGAAAAAATGCAACGTTTTCAGATCACACACTTTGCCACTGTCAATCCCACCCTTCAACCCCTTTCTCTCGATACAAAATCAGCTACCGCATACACTTCTTGCTGCCAATCAAGCCGGTTTCAGATTAGGATTCACGGAAAATCCCTGACCCCGACCCGCAAGATAATCTCGGGGTTCTCAATTCGGTGCAGGAGTTGTCTCGACAGTCGTCACACGTTGGCGTCACAAATTTGTTCAAGAGGCCACGATTACAATGTCAGTGGCCTCTTTTTGGGAGATCGGGTTCGTTTCGGTGATGAAGGAGGGAGGTTGTGTTATCAACCTTCGCCTTTCTGCTTCAGAAGCTGAGAGTGAAATAGGGCCAGAGGTGGATTCAGTACTTTGTGTATCTCTCTCTCTCTCTCCCCCTCTCTCTCCCTCTCTCTCCCTCTCTCTCTCTCTCTGTCTCTCCCCCTCCCCTCTCTCTCTCTCTCTCTCTCTCCCTCTCTCTCTCTCTCTCCAAATTTAAACGCATACGTTAATAAAATACAGAGAAAGGGGCCAATCAACGATTCGTGACTAACCTTCCCACTCTCGATTCGTACGAATGATTAGGTGGTGCACATAGCACACGAAAGTCTTCTTGATGTCCCCTTACAGTATAATTAAGAAAGAAACCTCTGAAAAGTAGCTAAGGTCATTTTACCGACACTGTTGCCTTCATACAGCATTGGCGGCTCGTGCAATGTGACAACTACGCACTCTCTCCATTTTAACCTACGTAAAATAATCGATCTTCATGGGATTTACTGAGTCCCTGATAAATCGATATTCTTGCACAGGTTCAAATGGCAAAAACATGGTCGCCAAGTAGCACAAGCCGCCACTGCTTCATAGACACTTTCGGATCATCATATTATCCACTGTCGGTGTTTTGTATTTTTCATTTTTTCACTTATTACTTTCTAGTCTTATGAAGAAACCAATGCCGAAAGAGGTTTAGATCTAATAAATTATAAAAATTTGCCACGCGAAGTTATCGCGTCGAAGATTCCCTTGAATCCGAAGATGGTGCAGGCATATTCAAGTAGATAACTATTCGTGCTCGACTGCACATGTTTTTGCGTGACCCACGAATTGAAGGCGCTTCCGTCTCATTTCAGTCCGTAACTCGTCGCAACTCTTCTTCCAATCTCGCAAGTGAGGCAGCTCCACCTTGAAGACGAGAGTGCTTGTATGTAGTTTGCAGCAGATAATATCTGACTCGGACCCATACCTTTTTCTGTTGGGTATTTCTTAATTTTTTTCAACCAATAAATATCAAATAATACTTGCCGCATGTTCAAATCATTGGTCAGTGTATTTGCAAACCCATGGAAAATTATTTGAATTCAGTTTTGATCGTGACGTCTCAATATGAGTGTCCATTTGATACGCGCTACGCACGTCAAAAATATTAAGTAGTTATCAAACATGAAGTCATGGATCATGCAATATTTAAAAATGCTTGAATGTATGATTATTTTTATTTCTTTGAATCTCTAATACTTACATTTACTTGAAATACTTGAAGTTCTTAAATGTTCTCAGATATGCTTGAAAATACTTTATTACTAATTTATGAGTCCATTTCCTACCACTGGACATTTTTCCCTTGGAAAATTCCGGGGACTCCGTAATTTCATGAAATCTCAAGTTTTTCTATGAGTGTTGCAGAGGGTCGTCTCTATGAGAGGTCGAGTCTGCTGAACGGCAGGCAACATCAAAATGTGCAACAAACCCGATAAACCACGAAAATTTGTCCGTAATCTGGTTTGGCCCCTAAATAAAACTTTCTTTGTCGAACTAAAAATACATTCGATGCAAATATATTAATAATAATTTAACTAATTCCTGGCACGAATTGGCACATTGCACTCTGGTGAGAGCTCGAACAAAACAGTGGCAAAAAATCAATGTAAAAAAATCATCAATCTAAAATCATTGTAAAAAGCTTTCAGTAACGTTTTTCCAGGTTTAAAATTACTTGTTAAAATGTGTTCTCTGTGAATAAAATCGGTTTTGAAAGTTTCTAAATGGTGAAAAATTTACCCTCTGATTTTTGGCCACTTTTTGATGATCTCTGACCATATAGCCTCTCTCTCTCTCTCTCTCTCTCTCTCTCTCTCTCTCTCTCTCTCTCTCTCTCTCTCTCTCTCACGCTGCCTCACGAATCTAAGGAAAATAAAGTGCATTGCACCCACCAAAACATGATTCCCTCACGGATGCCATCTTTAAGGGAATGTTTTTTTTTTTCTAACAAAACTGAAAAATTGGCAACATTCAAACGCTATCGAACAATTCCTCTTATCGAGCGAATGTGATTGGCACCGCTTCTTGCGCGAACCTCGGGATAAGTCAATCACGTGCAACAACTCAATTCCAGCTATCCTCGTCCTGATCCTCCTCATTCGTCCTGCGAAATGGCGACTGACCGGACCCGCAGCATCATTCCTACCGATACCATTTCTTTGACTCTGCGAAAACAAAAACTAAAACCCCTCCCCCACTCTTATCCCTGCCGACATAATCTCAGTGGGACACTTCCCTAGTTTCTCACAGTGTGGCTCATTGTGCACGTTTTTAATACGCACCTAGTCAGCTGACACCCCCCCCCCCCGCAACGGTTAACAGCCACTTCACTTCGTATTGTATCCCTTGACCACTGGAATATTAGAACACTGGTGACTATTTGGAATGTATCTTTCTCTCTCTCCTCCATTAGAATGCATGTGTTAGAAAAGGACAGATTATGGGCAGTCACGTGATTCTCGCCCCCTCTTCTATCCTTTTCTGACACATGCATTCTAATGGGAGAAGAGAGAGAAGGACAATATCTTGGATCCGCTAGTGGAGGATAGACTCACGTGCGCGCAAGCAAATGGTAGCTCGTTTCACACGCATCAGGAGTCAGGAGCTACCGAATATATGTGTTGTTTTTCTTTCTTTTCTTTAAAGATCCTTTTTCTCTCCCTCTCTCTCTCTTTCTCTCTCTCTCTCTCTCTTTCTCTCTCTCTCTCTCTCCCTCCCTCTTTTTCTTTTTTTACTTTGGTGCACATTGCGTCTCCTTCTTTCTTTTTTCTTTCTTCTTTCTCCGGACTCTCGGATACCAACCTTACCCCCAACAGCGCATGCAGGAATCTCTCTCTCTCTCTCTCTCTCTCTCTCTCTCTCTCTCTCTCTCTCTCTCCCTCTCATTTGAACGTATGTGTTAAAAAAGGACAACTGCAAGAATGACAATCACGTGACGTATCCTCTGACTATAATTTTCTAATTCATACGTACAAATAGATGCGGAGAAAGAGAGAGAAAGAGAGACAGAGAGAGAGAGAGAGAGAGAGAGAGAGAGAAGAGAGAGAGAGAGAGAGAGAGAGGCGGATAAATTTCTGGATCCGCTTCTGTTCTCCTCTGATGATATCGCTCATTAGCCTGAAATGTCTCCTCTCTCCCACAAGCGACATATTGACGTTTCAGAAGATGAATGTTTCTTCTCTACCGGTTTTGTTTTTGTATTAATGACCGAGAAAAAGGTTGAATGAATTTTTTTCTTCTCTTTATTCCTTTCTCCGCCTTCTCCTTCCCCTCTGGCAGGTCGAAAAAGAAGGTTCGCTGTTATCGGTGTTCCGTAGCTTACTTGGAATTCCTCTCGCGGTGGGAGGTTTGTGATTGTGACAGTGCGGGAGTGTGACCAGTTGATGTCGAAGGCAAAAGGTCCAGAGCATAAGGTCCGCAAAAAAGAAACATAAACCAGGTCAACATTAGCGGTGGATAATTGATCGAAGGATCTATATGGGTCAGAAGGAGGTATGGTGACACGATAGGCATAAAGGAGAATTCCTGGAGTCTTAACCCTGTTTGAAAATTAAAAACCGATTAAGGAAATCTGAGTCAGCAGCTGCGGTCTTTGTTTGGATATCTGATGGTCTCACGTGTGCTGATTACAGGATCGGAAAGGAGGTCCAAAATCGTTGGCCTCCATTTTGAGCTTCATGTGTTGATCGTTTATGAATCGCTGATTTACGCACGATCGAGTCGAGATATTATCGTTCTCGTGAACTACGGGCCAATCATTTTCTTTGTATACTTTATTAAGTATTAAGTTATGATCATAACTTCGTTAAGTTTTTACCAAATATGCTCAGCTTGAGGTCAATCAAAATCAATTGAGTTAATTTTTCAAAAGAAAACTAGATCAGATCGCTAGCTTATTTATAGTTTTAAAAGTACCAAAGCAGCCGTTTTGCGTATAATGATATATAATGCCATTTTTTCAATTCACCAATGATTCCACCGGTCGAGAAAAGATTACAGAGTGCACTTCAGTGTATGACTGTAATGCATGAAAATATTCGAATCTGTAATATTTATAAAGCCGATAAAGTCGCCAATGACTTAAAAAAACTTGCGGATATTTTAATAATTTAAGTGATTGCACAAAGTGAGAAAATTTTACAAATCAAGAGTATTTTCGAGCAGTACAGTCATACACTGAACTGTACTGTGTAATCTTTCCTCAACCGGTGGAACCATCATTGGATTGAAAAATGACTTTAATTATACGCAAAACATCAGCTCTGAAAGTTACAGCATCAGTCCCGGTAGTTTAGGGACACTCTTGGTAGATACACTGAGAGAATTCTTTTCTTAATCGAAGGTGTATTTCGTTTGTGTTAATGAAACTGCACAGTGAGACATTGACCGAGGGAAAATTCCTTTAGCCCAATGAGAATGTCTGCTGCTACAAGTAAAAGATTCCTTGTTGTGACAGTTATTCTCCTTCATGCAATCAAAACTTACTTCGCGCAAGGAAAACTGTCATAATAGACTGTTTTAGTAGAGCGATATATCGTATCGATTGCCATCCGAGGGCCTCTGGTTCTAAACAAACTCTGATTCAATGCATTTTCCCCTTAAGCGGATTTTTGAACGGAGACTATTAAGTCAAACAATTAATGCTACCTTTTTGCGATTATGAATTCTACGTTCTCGAAAATGCTTAATTTTACCTGGTTCCATCCGTGAAACTGCCAAAATCAACAAGATATTACAGATTAAACGATGCGTTTGGAGGTTGTAAACACCCAAATGTTATTGTTGTTGTTGTGGAATTGGCGGGATTTCGGGCGATTCTAACCTACAAATGCAACATTTAATCTGTAATATCTTATTGTATATCGGCAGTTTTAGTCAAGGAACCAGGCACATATTAAGCATTTTCGAGGACCTAGAATTCATAATCGCAAAAAGGTCGCATTAATTGTTTGATTTAATACCCTAAATTTCCGTTCAAAAAAAGTTCGGTTATGGGAAAATTACATTAAACCAGAGTTTGTTTGGAACCAGAGGCCCTTGGACGGCAATCGATACGATATATCGCTCTACTAAAACAGTCTATTGTAAACGTATTTCCTTGTTTTTAAAGAAGTGATTTCTCTCAGTGTAGTCCACGAGCCGTCTCCATCTCAGCTCTTCTCAAAGGTACGGTTTCTTTTCCAAGAGGCATCCCACACATTTTCCTCCTATCAGGATCTTGCCTCTTTTTATACCCCATCTGAAATGACGTCGCTTTTGCTCTACAGTTATCAAGTGTTTCGTGGAATTGGAAAATCGGACGCGGAACCGGAACTGGCGGGCGGCGAGTTGCGCGCATTTTAAAGGTGCGCATCATCGCGATTCCTATTCCTATTTCCTGAGCAGCCTGAGCGCGTAACCTTTAAGTTATTCGTGTTTATTCAGAGCGAGCGGATTGTCTGAGCCTTGCCTTGGTCGATGCATAAGATAACAAGAGAGATTGATCAAAATGCACGGAATGAGTTTGTTTAGGGAGCGAAAATAAGTGTTGCAGAATAAATCATCTCTCTCGCATGCAGGGATGCAGGGATGCAGGGATGCAGGGATCGGCAGGGGCGAGGATACCTCCCGCACCTCTAGCTCTCTCTCTCTCTCTGCACCCGGTAGATCTGACGAATGCCCCTTCTCCTAAATCTACCTTCCTAAGCTCGCGGAAGCATCTCGAGTCTTGTTTGCGCTCTCGTCCAGTCTCGATAGAGATCGGTAGCTCGATGAGCGTAACGATTGATTGGCAGTGTTGTCATTTTTGGCTTTAAAAATAAAAATTAAACAAACAAAAAACAAAAAATTTAAAAAAAAAAACAAGAGTTGAATCCAGCGATTTCCGCACTAACGGATCGAAGAAATTATCCTTTTCTTTCTCTCTCTCTCTCTCTCTCTCTCTCTCTCTCTCTCTCTCTCTCTCTCTCTCTCTTTTCTCCTCTTTCTCTCTCTCCTCCTCTCTCTCTCTCTCTCTCTCTCTCTCTCTCTATCTCTCTCTCCGCATGAGATCACACGTGTTAGAAAAGGATAGAATAGGGGAGAAGGTCACATGACTGCCCCCGATCTGTTCTTTTCTAACACTCACATTCTAGTGGGAAAAGAGGTAGAAGGCCGAATTTCTGAATCAGCTTGTGGATTTTCGTCTGGTCTTTGTGAAGAACAATTTTCGTAAGAATATAAAGCGCGGCGTAGAAATTTGAATTGAAAGGGATACATCAGATATTTCTGAAATAGGTCGCGGTTACTGATTGAGTAGTTGAATGTACAAGGCCCTTTCTACTTTCATCGGCTTTTTGAAACCGTAGACCCCATACGAGCATACGTTTAAACTTTCAAGTCGATATCTGAGAGATTACTGGGATGATTTAAGTGATGGGGAAGGATGAAGGACTTATGAATTGCAGGAAATAATTATACAGTTTGAACAGCCTGAGCTACTAGATATACATAGGTAAACTATTTGAATCGATGTAATGTTACATTTAGACGGAACCGTTACATTTTTGTGAACATAATTATAACCTCAAAACCTTCTTTTGCACGAAACTCGAAAGCACGAAACGGGACTCTCTGGGAACTACGCAGTGCTCTTTTTTACGAATCAGCCGACCCCTTGCGTACTTTTAGACACATTAATTTATTTTAAGACAGGTATTTTTCAAACAAAACTAAATGAAAAACAAAGGAAAGAGATTTAACGTACGAAAAGCCTATGCTAACGAAAGGTCGTAACTCATGCGTAAGCCCCAACATATGAAATATCAATTACAGGGGGCGGTCCATGAAATTAGTGCGAGGAGGGGGGGGAGGGGAGATCGTGCGATCCCGGAAATATGCAAAACGATTGTAAACACGCTCAAGTTGAGTTGTAACATTAAGAGCGGCTGGGCAGGAGCGGGACTCGTCCAGAATTCGGATTAAGATTTCCTGAGCCCCCTTACCCTTCCCCTCCTTCCATCAGCCTCCGGCTCCGAACCCCACATTATGGCGTGATGTCGGTGTGGGCACCCCGTATCCGTCTCCCCCGTAACCCCTAACGGGCTTCTCTGACCGCGGCAGTGGACGCTCCTTACGCCGAGAAGATACTCAGCACCTTCGTTGAGGAGAGAATTTAACATCGGCTTTTATCGGCATAACCTTTTCCACTGAGGAACGGGGATGGGGGGGAGTGCGCTCCCCTTTAATTTGCCCGATCTCTAACCTCCTCTCTTCTGTTTCCTTCTCTTGATATAATATGGTCAATACATGGGGGAAAAAAAGACTGGTAGAATCTACAATCTGCGCTGATTTTGGAGTCAGCTATCAAGTAGATGGTAAGTGCAACGTACACGGAAAAAAACGACGGTGAAATTAACCATACGATAGCTGATTTTGGCACCTGCTAGATGTTATGGCAATGTTAACCAAAAGTATACTATGTTTTGACTAGGTACTAGGTGATGTTACCTGATTGCATGTCGAATTTACTCAAAGTATCGGTAAATGTACCATACTTCTGGTCAAGTTTACCATAACATCTAGCAGGTGCCAAAATCAGCTATCGTATGGTTAATTTCACTAATCTTTTTTTTCCGTGTACATTATGGTAAATTAAGTAAACTTGTTGGTACATTTTACCATCATTTAGTGAAATTTATCATACTTGATAGCAGACTCCAAAATCAACCCTGCAGATGGTAAATTCTACCAGTTATTTTTTTTCCGTGTAGCAGCGGTGGATTTGGGAATTCGTCCTTCTCGCACTCTCCGTCCCTGTTGATGGGAATGACGTCACTTGATTTTAAAGTGCGCACGGTGACTTGATTTGAAAATACCAGTCTTGAAAGGGTTAAACATTGTAAAATAATCGATTCTTATTGTGAGGTCATATAGGCCTCCCTAGAATCGATTTTTTTTTTTTTTTTTTTTTTTTTTTTTTTTTTTTACAATTAATGGTTTAATGGTAAACGCATGTAAAGCCGCCGTATTACTTTTCTAAAATGAAGTAGACAATAACCGTTGGCAGGAATAATAATATATCTTTTCCTCTCTTTGCCCATTCGAACGCATGTTCTGTAGAAAAGGACAGAAACAGGGGCTGAATAAGTCATGTGATATAACCAGTGGCGGCTCGTGAAATGCGATACATCGATGTTTACTCCATTTAAAACTATAGAAAAGTATCGATCGTCAGGGTGTGGAATTGAACCCCTTAGATACTTTTCTATAGTTTTAAATGGAGTAAACGTCGATGTATCGCAATTCACGAGCAGATACTGGATATAACCCCTCCATCAGTCTTTTTCCAACAAACCTGGGCGGAGCCAGCAATTTGGCAACTGTGGATTCTTCCCATTTGAATGTATGAGAAACAATCGATTAGAAATTGGGTCATGGCCCCCTCAAGAATCGATTGTTTCACATACATTCAAATGGGAAGAATCCACAGTTGCCAATTTACTGGCTTCGCCCATGAACATATGCGTTCAAATGTGCAAAGAGAGAGATGAAAGGTAGACTCCTGGCTATACGGCCATAGCCAAGACAAAGCTCTTGCTTACAGTGGTAGAGGAGTTGCGGTCAACGACCGCGAATCGCGAATGTACTCGGTTTCCCGCCATTTTCAGTCAACCTTTTTTCCTCTCTTTCTTTTTCACTCTTAGTCTTCGTGTCCTGACTACTTCTTCTTCCCTTTCTTCCAACTTTCTACTTCTGTACCCAGACCCACGTCTTGACTTTTCTTTTCTTTTCTTTTCCTCGCGGTCTTTTTAGTCTCACCGTTGCGTTGTCGGTAAAGAAAAGGCGCTATACGCTGCTGGCTTCTTCTCGCATCCCGCGCTGCATCTTCGGATCGCTTTGCGCTGAATAATGGAGTGGATAAAAGATAATGAATATTTAAGCTTTCTCAGTAGTAAATAATGATAATATCCAGCTTTGAAGAGCTTCCTTTAAAGTTGGGTGTTGTTTTTATGAAAAGTTGAAACAATGGAAGTGAGGAAGAGAGAAAGAAGGAGAGAGAGAGAGAGAGAGAGAGAGAGAGAGAGAGAGAGAGAGAGAGAGAGAGAGAGAGAGAGAGAGAGGAGAGAGAGAGAGAGAGAAGAGAGAGAGAGAGAGAGAGAGAGAGTAAAGAATGAAACGTGCTGCGTAGATGTGACGAGAGCGGAGCTTTTTAATCAAACATGGCTGACTGACTGACTATAGGTATTAAATTTAATTAATGGACTTGTTTTTTTAATGAGCTCAAATTAATTCTTTTCTCCCGTTGCTGTTGCTTGTGCTTTTGCTACGCTCTCCTCTCTTGTTCCCCTCTCTCTCTCTCTCTCTCTCTCCTTCGGTCCTTTAGTCCCTTCGTCCTACCGAGGCGAGTTGGCTCAAGTCACAGGCTTGCAGCGTTCAATGTATTATCACCGAAGGAGCTATCGTCCCTAGTTGATGTTTTTGTTTTTTGTCATTATGATCGTTATTATTATTTTTATCAGCGTCATCTTTTACCCCCTGTCCCTAACTACCCGGCTCACAACGCCGTCTTTGTCTCCGTGAGGTAATATTACCCACTTCTCTCTCTCTCTCTCTCTACTCTCTCTCTCTCCCTCTCTCTCTCTCTCTCTCTCTCTCCCTCTCTCTCCCTCTCTCTCTCCCTCTCTCTCTCCCTTATTTTCTCTCCTTCTCTCTCTTTTTACTAACTCGCACCCTGACACGTTGTACGTAGCTTTGCTTATCCATTGTTTTGCCTCGTGTCTTCTGCTCCAGCCTCTGTTTCGAGAAGTTTTCTCTGTTTACAATTTCCGTAATCCTTTTTCATTTTTTGTCGTATGTCGAGTGCTTAACGTCTTCACCTTTTTTATCGCCGTGCTTTCCGAATGCTTGGATTTTATGAGTCTAGAGGTTTCAATTTTACTCATACCTTTCATCCGTTAGAACTTGTTCCTCGTGAGGCCTCTACGGACAATCAAGTTGGAGCCTCAAAGTTGCTGATGAAAACAAGACTTTTAATGATCTTTGTGCTTCATGCGTCCCATTTTAAAATCGTCTCAAAATCTTTGAGAGATTAGACGTCAAAACTATAAAAATTGTGTGTATCTTGACAAGAAATGAATTTGTATTCCATGATTGCTGATGACCCCCCCCCCTCCCCCCTTTATCATCGATGATGATTCAAGGTTTGCGTGCCAACTAACTATGATGCTGGACGGTAAGCACCGCTCACCAGATGGTCTCTTGGAAGTTACTTTAAGAGTTATTGTTTTGTTTATCGGTTTAACCCTTCCGGCACCTAACTCGAACATATCCGTTTACGTTAATCTGTTTATCATGGTTTTCAATTAATTATATTTGAAATGAAAATACTTTGAAAAGTGACCATAACCTGATACTTCGTAAAGCGCCTTCAATTGAAAATCTAGGCAAAAAGGAATATTTATCTAATCTCTTGGTTTAAACAAGCGCACAATAAGTAAACTGATTAAAATTTGGTACTGAAATGGCTAAAAACCATCTATAGACGAGCTTTTGTAAGTTAGTAAATTGGGGCTCAAGGCCGTACATCTTTTCTAATATTTTATTGCTATGCTGGACTAGAAAAGCCTATAGATTAAAGTTGGTTTTTGTTTTTTTGTTTTTTTTTTCATGATAAAACTTTCTTTAAAATTCGTCAGCGACCACTTCTCCGAAAGTTCAGCAATACCCAAGATCCAGGAGAAGCGGACTTCGGGAGACCGCATTTAAATAGAAAACCCATCAGACGGATCGAGCGGGAAATTCGCTGAAAAGTTGTGAATGTAAATACAGAATGGACGAAAAGCTTTAATTAATTTGAAAGAGACAGAACTTTCCAAAACAGTATAGTTGAAATATTAAGGAAGTAATTAAAAGAATCAAGAATCAACAGCTCCGCACGAGCGGATAAAAGTTTTAAGGTTCGTAGAGGCAGGGACCTCAAGCTCAGGGGCTTGCAAGATGCAGACGTAGAAGGAGGGGGCGGAGCTCAAAATGCACAATCGTGCAGAGTTCAACGTTGTCAAATCTATCCCGTGATTTGTATTGCATCGATATCTGTTGCATATATGAACATATTGAAAAAAAAAAAAAAAAAAAAAAAATCGTCTCTAGGGCTGTAGGGTTCGATTAGACCTGTGAATTATCGATACTTTTGCATCGGCTTCAGCGGGAGGAAACTGATACTCAGTACTCAGTGGTCTCGCAACCCGCCAATATCTAACGCCCAAAGCGCTTTTTATTAGATATAAAACGATCCATTTTCCTTCAATATAGCAATAACTCTCAATGAATCGATTATTTTTCGTGGACTCATATGAAAGAATTTTTGATGTATCGCATGCCTCTTGACCAGTGAATTTCGATGTATCTATATATTTCCTCTACAATTTTCTATAAAGAAGAATATCGGCTCTTTGAGAGTTCTTTTGAGCACCCAAAAAATCTTTCGGTATATTTCCAAATTCGTTTTTGTTATCTTTTAATGTTAACTATCAACAATCAGCTATTCTTTACAATGCTTTGAGAAAATTAGAAAATATTTACATTTGTTGCATGAGCAGTAGTATAGTACTCAGAGTACTCTTTATTGAGTGTACCTTATTTCCAAATTGGAGCAAAAAATCTGCACTTTAGCATACTTTCAAATGGAACCAAAGAATCGATACTTTTGCGAGAATGTGAGGAATTAATCGATGCTTTTGCATGTTTTTAAATTGTAGGAAATAATCGATACTTGTGCAAATGGGAGCAAAAAGATAGCCGATTGTTGACGATTACATAACAAACACGCAATCGGTGCAGCGCTGCGCTAGCTGATGAAGTATAAAAGTCCCCAGGACCGGTAGTGCAACAAATCCTGGAATTTTTGCAACGCTGCAAAGGGAGTTAAAGGATTTCGAGAGGGAAATTCGATTGAAGGAAATTAATTATGCTAGTTTATATTAGCGCGGAGGGATATATCTGTGTTGAAATTGCACCGAACCGAAATATTTTCGCAGATAGAGTTCACCAGAAACACATCTTCACCCACAAATCAAAACTACGGCGGGAGGAGTGGGTGGCGGGTGGCCTGGTGGCCAGGGGGGGGGGGAGGGGAGGGCCGGTAGATGGGAAGAGAAAAAGGGGAAGAGATAACAACAGCAACAGTAGCAGCAGCAGCAGCAGCAACAATAATGAAGAGTGGTCTCATTTAAAGCTCGCTTTCTCAGAGAGTGTACGGTTTAAACTTAAATTAATACATTTTCTTGAACTGGGTCAGAGCTTTTTCCATCGCTTGTAAAGAGTGTAAACTTCCACCCGTGCTCACTTGCTCCTTCCCTTGAGTATTGCACCGGCGGCGGTGGTTCGTGTTGCCAAATGGTGGGAGAGCGGGCTATTCAAATTGGTCTTGAAGAGCGGGAGATTTGAATTGTCCCATCAGACTCTTATTGTCCAATCAGAAACGGGCTTTGTGAGCGGTTGATTTGAAGGGACCAATCATATTTGGGTTCGAGAGAGCGGTAGATTTAAATTGTCCATTCAGACTCTTGATCAGTGAGCGGACAGCGCGGGAAACTAGCATTGTTCAACCAGAAACTTACTAACAATCAGTGATTAAGTGATTTGTAGAGACCAATCAGAAACTTACGCAGCGAGCAGGTATCCTGAATTTTGCAGTCAGATACCACTTGATCGTGACTATTATTGTAGTCGGATACTACTTGCAAGATCCTTCCTCTTTAGGAGACTTAAATTCAGCGGTTTTTGCAGCTCACTTTTGCGATGCAATTTCTTTAATAATTTCTATAGGTATAATTAATTATGTAATCTCCTTTATTTTTTTGCGGTTCGTATTAATTTGTGTTGTTTCTATTTGTCCATATATGCCCCATTGTTCCTCTAGCTCGTAACTGAGGCAATTTTTTTTCACTTTTCTCATTGAATTGAATTCTATCAGCTTTTTTTACCCAAAAGTCGACTAAAATCTGTTAAAATCAGTTTAAACATTACTGGAGAAGAGAGATTTAGCGTTTATGAAATGTACGTAAGTTTCAGAGAAGTTGTAAATTATAATAGTAACTTATAATTCAAGCTTCTAATTGAGGACGTTTCTGGAAGGAGACCGATAAAACCAATAGGGTGTGCTCTACCTGAGAATCGTGCAATCTGATCAAATGGAAGTTTTTCGCTAAAGAGCACACTGGTTGTTGATCTCCCTTCGAAAATGCCAACCAGTCCGCCTTGATGTTATCTCTGAATCAATCTATTCTATGATCGGTGATTCGATATTCACCGCAGTTTGGCAACTTTGGAATGCACGTAACACAAACCTTGCCACCATCGCTCTCTCTCTCTCTCTCACCCCCTACCTCTCTGCCCCCTCTTCTCTCCCTCTCCCTCTTTCTCACTCTCTCAGTGTTTATTCTTCCGTTTAATTTTATTAATTTCTTTCAAGAGCAATCGCGGAGCTGTCTTTGCTAACGAATAAAAATCAAGATGAATTAGAGTAATAAATATAGATGCATGCCACTATTAACTTGTTATGACAGGTACTCGCCGTATTTTCTTATTCCTTGCCGTAATTAAAATTTTCTTCGGCGTGTCTTCTTTCTAAAAATATCAAAATCCGATCCGACATTATTCCCCAACCCCCCCGCCGCTCCCCTCCAGTTTCACCCCCTCCCCCCTCTCTGCCTCGACCAACGTTTTTCTTATCATCCCACCTTGTTGATTCATCGCTTTGTTGCCCGACACCGCGACCGCTCGCGCCCGTGGGAGGGGTCTGTACACTTGTTCGCCTCCCCCCCCTCCCTCCGTACACCCTTCAGAGCCCTTCAGAGCCCTCCCACGAATCGGTAACGAATCGGACGCCGCAGCTTCTGGGCGGTGCGTTTTTTTTCATCAATTTTCTCGAAGAAAAACCTGAAACGTGATTAATCGCGCGTTCACCTCTTAAAAGTTCAAAGCTGTGTGGCGTAGAAATGCTGGAGGCTTGTGCGGGTTGGTCGACCGTTTTATCCGCAGTATGGTGGCTCATACTTTTCGATCTCTCGATGTATGTTCTGTGTAATCCTGGAAAAAAGAATCGGTCGTCAAGGAGTTCAATTGAACCCCCAAGAAATCGATACTTTAGCATAGATTCAAATGGGGGAGAAACGATTAGAACCATTGTTTATGAATCTACGCAAATTTATTGATTTTTTGGGGGGTTTTATATAGAGCCCCCGATGGTCGATCCTATCCCGTGGGTTTATATTGATGATATCTATAAAATCAATGATCCATTGAACCATTAACCCATTTATGCCCGTTATACTGTGTACCCACTTATAGTCTTATAATGTTTTTCTTTTAAAACCAAATTACAGAAAATTTACGCCAATTTTACTCAAAAATCGAAAAATCATGTTGTGATCTTTCAGCACGTATTTAGCTAGACCAGAAAATTTCTCAACTTTTAATTTTTCAATTTTTTTAACTCAAAGATGGTGTTTTTGAGAGACACACCAAAAGACAACTCAAATGTTCACATAAATTTGGGTGTTCATGGGTTAATGTGAGTAATCATAATCAACCCTTTTTATCATTTATAGAATGAAGGGCTTTGACTCATCATTATAATTATTATATAATGGGAATCATCTTATTGTAACAGCTAAAAATTCGTTTTTGAAGCTCGAAAGTGGCTTGACAACCTCGTTCGCTCTCTCTCGGTGAAAACTGATCCCTCTTGGTACTCGATTCGAAGCTTTCGGGATGAATTATTCTTGAGCTGCGGTCTAGAGTCCCGGGATTGAGGTGGTCGTCGACAATTACCACGGGCGGTACAGCGGTGGTTGGTGGAGTGGAGGTCCCACAGGGTGTTGAGATGGTGAGGGACGGTGTGAGGGAGGGAAGGGGGTGTTATGCGGTCAGTAGCCGCAGAGTCCGCAGACGATGTGTGAAAGATGTTTTTCTCGCCCGTATTAGGAGAAAATCTCGTTTCCCGTTCGTCCACTACACTTACCATTCTCTCCTTAACTTGTATCAAATAGTTGCCGTTTTGTGCAGGGAAATCTTTGAACGGGCGAATAAGTCCGTTGCAAACTTCGGGTACAGCAAAAGTATACAGGGTGATCCAAAAGTCCGGCGACCATCTAATAACTTTTGAACGGCTGCAGATAAAAAAAACGAAACTTGGGGACTGCTTATGATTTAAATGAAACTATCTTTTGAGGGGGTCAACATTTTGGGGCCACCTCTCCAAGGGGGGTTAGGCCCCCCAACTCAAAATTTTAAAACGGCAACCCCTATTTTGTGACACCTCGTTAGAAAGAATAACATCAAAAACCGAGCATTTTGGCGTAAACCAAAAGTCGATATAGTTTTTGATATATCGACAGTCAAAGTTTGATGTGGACCCATTTTCAAAAAATAATTTCTCATTTTTGAAAAGTCGCAATTTAAAAAACTATAGGGGTCTAAAATATTCTAAACAGCAAGTCCTTTTCAGAAAAAAATATAAGGCTTTGACATTTTAGTCAAAACTTGGATTTAGGGCCCTCAAACATTTTTATCGTTTTTACCCCTCAGGGGAGCCATAATCAAAAATTCTGGAAGACTTAATCAAAACTTCTGGAAGACAACCCCTATTAAATGGTACATCAATCAAAATTGCTTACAAAAATGAGCATTTTGACACAAATTGCAGATCGATGCCGTTTTTCGTATTCGAGATATCGAACTTTGTAAATCAAACTTTGAAATTCGATACCTCGAATATGAAATCAAGGAGGCAATCAAACCGTCCATGTTACCTCACTTTGGAATAGGACTTTCAACGTGGCGTCACCTCTTTGTAGTTCAAACTCGTTGCCCAGAACTTATTCTTATCAGAATTATGAAATGGGTTCATTTTCATGTACATTCTGGCAACAATGCTTGGTCTTCACCATTCACCACCACTATGCATCAAGCATCAAGTGAGTGGGATTGTTGTACGGTGCGGTATGGAGGTCGGAGGAGTTCATTCTCGCAGTGCCCCATTCACTCATCAAGTTAGACTGAATTTTGAACCGCATTCGGACACCTTCAGCCAGAGGCGTGCCCAAGAGTTTGTCTTTCTCTCTCTCTCTCTCTCTCTCTCTCTCTCTCTCTCTCTCTCTCTCTCTCTCTCTCTCTCTCTCTTCTCTCTCTGCCGCACATATCACATCTCAAGCTCCTCAGAAAAAGGCAGATATAGGGGCTAAATTCGCGCGATAGCCCCTCTCTCAGTGGCAGAGTGCGTTCATTATGGTAACGTTGCATTTCTTCCATTTAAAGTCATGAATTATATCGATTTGAGGGAGTGCACTTGCAAATTGCACCCCCCAATATTCCGACCTTTTTCATGACTTTAAATGGACAAGATCCAATTTTGCCATATCATGCGCACGCTGGTATTGCCTTCTCATCATCATTTTTTAACCCATCTGTTCTCTGGACCAAAAAAAAATGGACTGGAATATTTGGAAAATTTTAGGAATTTTTTCAATCAAATTTGGTAGACATCCTGAGGGTATTTTTTCTTATTCATTTTTATCTTTCCTCTCTCCTATTTGTTTACTTTTTTCTATTTTACTTTATTTTTTGGAACGTATGGAACTTTTCAAAAGCTAGGGGACAGGTCGAAAAACGAACTGGAATATCTGGAAAATCGAGAAACTTTTTCGATCTTTTGTAACCACCCTGCTTTATTTGTTTGCTTTTTCCCACTATTTCATTTATTTTTCCCTTTCTTTCTTTCTTTCTTTCTGTAATTATATTACTTTTTTTTCTATCCTCCCCCCTCCAAATACTTGGGGGTGCAATAAGCAACTGTTCCTCCCCCTGCACCACCCGTCCTGCGACCAATCAGTGGATACCAATATCCTGCGAAACAATGAAAGTGACAAATATTGTATTAAAATCATATGTTTATTAATATTAGTTCACAGCATTATACTATGAATGGAATCTGACAGTAAGCTTATTTGATTACGGGCGCACGCGGATCGCGCACGCTTAAGCTCACGGCCATCAAAGCAGCTACCGCACTATATTTATTTGCAGTAAGGAAAACTATAGCGTATAGAGAGCGGCGACGACTATACTACTGTGGGAGCGGTGACAATAGGTTGCATTAAAAAGTAAGAAGGGGATCGTCAAAGTAGATTAGGTTGCCAATGCCATGACGGAGGGAGGAAAGGAGAAGAGGAGCCTTTGAAAAAGGTAGAGAGGTGTCGGAGCGTGCTGAATCCCTTATGTAAATGCCAATCGGTGAGCGATTGTCGTTGCACTGTGCACCGTGCACATACAGACATACACCGTTCACCGTTGTTTAGCTTTGTCCTTTGGCACCTACGTTCTCCCTGAAGGCCGGGCCCACCCCCTCCGCGAATACTCTGTATTCGTGTTTTTGAGTGAGTGTGTGTGTGTTGGTGTATGTGAGTGCGTATACCGTTGGGGCTGAAATCTCATCCTCACCCTCCTGTGCTTTGGCGATTCGATTCCTTTTTTTTCACCGAGGCGCACCGCGAGAGGGGGGGATTAGGACACATCTGTCGCGGCCGCGACTTGCTGTGTGCTGTGTGACCCCCGCGCGCCGTGTTCGCTATGCAACCCGCAATTTGTGCGATGCACAGTGGGGCTGGATCTGATGAGATTGCTGAGACTTCACTGGAAAAACAAAGTTTAAGCAGAAGTTCTACTTAAACTAGGATTTTCAATGTGGCCGAAAAATCAAGTCAGAGAGATTTTTTTGAAGATGCACGGCCAAAAAAATAAATAAAAGGTCATCCACATTTTTGGAGGGTCTTACACCCCCCCCCCCCAAGGAAAATCTAAAATGGCGCCCCTGACTCCTGAGTATAACCGAAGCAGCTTCTTACAATAGCTTCTCGAAGCAAAAGTCCTAACTCTAACGGAGCAAGTTGCGGTTGTACTGGAGCACTACATCGGTAGAGCCGGAGCAAGTAAAGAGGCTGTTAGTTGTTACTCTAAAGAAAGGAGTGCTTTGGTACACCTGAAAATTTCTCCGGTACAGCTTGAACTTTTGGTGTGCGAAGCTATTTTAACAAGCTGCTTCGGCTGTACATAAACTTCGATAAAGACTCGATAAAGACTAAGAAACTAAGGTAAAGCTCGAAGGAAACCGACACATAACAGAAAGGAACAAACTTTTCTCATCTGGATGGGTTCTGTGTCCAGGTAGCCATTTCTAAAACAATTGCTCTTTCATTCAAATGAACACTTTAAAGTGGATAATTATACCTTTTGATTTAATGTTAAAACATAAGAGGGAAACAAATCCTCCGTCCATGCTGCCTCACATTTAGGATTGGACCAATGAGTTGGTGAGTTGGTCCAATGGAGAGGATTTCTTGGACGTGCTTTTAATGCAGTACGGAGGCAGTCGTGATAGAAATCTCATATTGTGGACATTTTCACACGGGCTCGCGGCTCGGTTTGTTTGCCTCATTTTTTTTAACTTTCAAAGTTTATAAAATAAAACAAAGGAAAGTGACCAATCCATTTGCAATGAAGTTTCAGGTGTTTTGGATTAGCGATCTGGACGCCGAAATCGGTGTATATAGATATACACCGATTTCGGCGTTTAAGGATTGGCACGATAAAGAAACCGACTTTGACAGAAGGAAACATAATTTTCTCACCTGGATAGTTGCATTAAAATTCAGAATGGGCCTCTTGCAAACTTTTGCTATGAGCAAATAAATAGTCCAATCTGATGGAAGGACCAGCGGAAATCACGAAAATCACACTAAGAAAGTCTAAAATTCAGTAATAAACTCACATAACTGATATGACGGCAAGGTGGTAATGGCGGTTCGACGCAGGTATCATGGGAGATTATGTCGTTTTTTCTATACGGAAACACAGAGATATGTTTCAATTCAGATAGGAATCTCCTGTGATACCTGCGTCTCTCCGCTATTAAGCCCGATTCTGAGAGTGAATTTCGTGATTTTTTTAGTGTATCCATCGTCATTATTTATTTTACTGGTTTTTATGCAAGAATCAACTCTTCAATTACCTATAGCAAAAGTTTGCAAGAGCCCCATTCTGTGTTTAGGTAGCCATTCGAAAACACTTGCACTTTCATTCAAATAGACATTTTCCATTGATTTATAGTAAAAATTATTTTTTGGTTTTAGGTTAAAAAAACAAGATGTAAATAACAAACCTTCCGTCTATGCTGCCTTGGGATAGCATTGATAGGATTTAAAGCATGGCGTAACTCCTCTATAGTTATATATATCTCGTTGCTGAAAATCCATCTCCAATAATTGTATCACCACTGTGCGGTGTATACAATGACACATCACCTTCGCGAAGCACACGCGGGTCGCGAGGCCGCGTCACCGAGCATCACATCGGGGCGAAACTCTTTTGTACTTTTGTACAGGTGTCATTCCTCCTCGTCGCCCTTTCATATATTCGTGTACCCATTCCTTCGACTCAGGACAGGAGGGAGGGCGCAGGGCGCAAGGGAGCTTCAAGCTTCAACCGCACAGAGCAGATCACGGCGCACGGACTTACACCTCCTGTCAATAGCAAAAAGGATTTAGATTTAACGCTCGCTACTGCGATTAATACGCTTCTCGGCCCCGTGCCAATGATTATTATCGGATAACGGCCAACACATAAAAGGATAATCAGACTATAGGTGTGCCCTTGTGCACCAGAGGTAAGTGGGGTGCCCCAAATCTCTAATTTGAAGCTAATTAACCGATTTATTACGTCATTCTTTTATTTATTGTTATAAAGTTTACCCTATTTATTTTTCTCTTTAAACTGACTGTAGAGAAGAGGACCGGTATGGGTCCTAATGGTTATTTGGTCGATTGGTGAAAAGACATAGTTAGATTAATACCAGTAGACGACTAGAATACTGTGCATAAGTACAGATAAGAGAGAGCAGGCAAGTGACAAAATTATTAACTATGATACAGATAGTCACGAAAATACACTTCAAGGCGAATAAAATCTAAAACGAGAAAAACTGAGTTTAATCCATGCAAGAGTTTGTCTAACACTCTCTTCGCCCACTTGAATACTTGTGTTGGAAAAGGATAGAGGCATCAGGGGCAATCATGCATGACTTTGGTCCCTATGCCTCTTTCCTTTTCTAACGCACACAGTTTAGTAGCGGCTCGTGCAATGTGGCAACAGTGTTTTTCCTCCATATGAACCCATGTAAAATAATCGATTTGACAGTGAAGCAGTGCTTCACCGACAATCGATTGTTTAACATAGACATAAATGGAAGGAAAACATTGCTGCCAAATCGCACGAGCCGCCTCTAGATGACGCACACACGTTTAAATGAAACTAAATATAAATTCTAAGATTCGCCTCTGCCCGAAACACCGATATTAAATGAAAAAAAAAAACTGATTTTAAAGTCGGCCTTTAATTAGGTTGATTCAGGAATTTATCGTCTTATCGTTTATCTCTTCGTCCACTACTCTTTGATCCGCCTCTGTCCGAAACACCGATACTGAAGTATAACAGCCATGGCCGTTAAATAGGAAGGATGTCTTGCGCGTGTAGCCAACTCGACAGCCGTGGCCTTTGCTTCGGTCTGACATAGCCGCGGAATGAAGCGCGTTTTTCAAATGAAATCGCGGAAAAATCAAGCGCGTCACGACAGATAGATCGGGGAAGGAACTATACTATAGGAATAGTAAATGTGAGTCCCACAGGGCTCGTTATGGGACGACCCCAGCTCCAGCCGCTCACTCTGCGGGGGCTACTAATTATCCCGCGATAAGGATCCGATGAGAACATTCTTTCCGAATAAATCTTCCCCCTTTCGTCTTTTGCCAATTCCCGTTTCTCTTGCAGTCCGTCCGGGCCTAAAACACGCGGGTCTCGACTCCTCTCGAGGCGGCCGCGGCCTCGAGCGAGATAGGTTGGCCTCGGAAAACGAGCATCACCCGATGATACCGATCAGCGTAAGAGGCAGTATGGGTGACCTCACAAATTATTCGCGGAGATAAAAGCGATACTTACTTACTTAGGTTACTTCTTTTTGTTTTCGGTATAGTTGCGGTGGAGAAGATGTTTTTAACTAATCGCGGTTTTCTAAATTGACTAGTCTGTATATAGGAGAGGCGGGCGTTTAAGGAGGAAACTGTATAGGTCTATGCTCGTTAGCTTGTTTGTTCAATACTAATCAATGCCGACTGAAAGCTATCGAGCAGACCTGTCGACTTCTCCCTCAATCTCTCTTGACTTTCCTGCATCCAATCTCATAATTGCAGTGCTTCCGCAGCAGAAGGAAACAAAATGCCACCCCAAAGATAGACCCGAGCATTTACAAAATTTGATAAGCGTACCTATGGGTGTAATAGTTTCTAACGGCTGCGTGAAGACCGTTATTTTGCTTGATAAGTATATCCAGTGGCGTACGCGGGTGGGCTCACCCCCTTCCCCTCCCCCCTATATTGCTAGCATGGGTCCAAAAAGATCAACCAGAAAGTATAAATTGATTTTTGATTCGTGGCTCAAGAAAAAATAAATCTTTAAAAAACTGTCTTTCTTACGGTTCAACTTTGAATCGACCGCCAAAACCGATCATTCAATGAGTCACTCTACAGAGTAAACCCCCACACAAAACTCTTACCAGATAACCGTATGTATTGATAGATTCAGATTAAACTGAGGATGATACTTACGAAAAGTTTATCTTATTTTATACTTATTGAATACGGATAAAAAAAATTTAAGTCACCTGAAAAATCATAGGAAAACATGGCAATAGCGACGTTCAGACTGGTAGAGAATGATATAATGCCCTTCCCCAGAAGTCTGCGCATATGACGAAATTCCAATATTTTCGCCTTGAAATTTTATTCTGATTCAAATTCAGAGAAGATCCCCCCCCCCCCCCCCCATGAAACTCACGAGAACTCTACTCTCCAGTTTTACTTTGATCCTCATAATAAGTCCTTCAGATTCGCGATTTTCTTTCATATCTATAATTCAGTCGTTCCGATTCGTTGAATGTCCAGATGAGGTTATGACCCATTCTGGATGAGTGGGGAAATGGAAGATGAATCAGGCCTGAACGTGCGTCTCTCTTGGTCTTTCCCTCCTCCGTGGGCGAGTTTTTTAATCAGACCGTGGACAAAAAATAAAAATAAAAGTATTTTTTAATATTTCCAAGGGGCGTTACAACGTATCCTTCCCTCGGCCGTGCATCCTTTAACCCCATCCGATACACTATATAGCGGTGCAGATGGTCATATAATATATTTTGATTTCGATCAGTGTTGCCAAATTTCAGGTTAAAATCCGTGTATTTTATATTGATATACGGCCTAAAATCATACATCTGGCAACACTGATTTCGATTATGACGCAATGTTGTCAAACGTTATATTTTCTCAGATGTGTTTTAAATCGACGGCCGTAATCGAAAACCGGAGTAGAGGTAGGTAGCTCGTTCGATTTTTTTAATGAAATATTTTACTTTTACGATCTTTAGTTTTTTTTTTTTTTTTTTTTTTTTTTTTTTTTTTTATTGAACGGAGTTAGTGTGACAACACAAAACATAGTTGAGGTGACCACTACTGATAAACATAACCTCCAAAACGGCCTTATCACTTTCGAGTAGATTTGAATTCGTATATTACTGGTTCTGCCTTACACAATATCAATGTCTTAATGACATGACGGTAGGAAAGACTAATGTAAGACTTTCATATTTACGAATTAATGTTTCGCCCGAGCGCCTTCAATTACTGGCGTAGGCAAAGTGAGCACTGCGAAGTAGGAATATTTAACGACCCACTTAATCACTGGCGCAACCAGGATCTCTTCCATCTCTCTCATTTCCCATTTGAATGTATAAGTAGGAAAAAGACAGAAAGAGGGGGTTTTATCCCATTGTCCATCCTTGTCTAACATACGTTTTTTAATGGAGAAAAGAGAGAGATGAAGAAACTCTCGGTGCGCTACTGCACTTGATTTGATCCAGCGAGCAGTCGAACGGTGATATATCTGACTAATCTCGTTGTGAAAAAGGTATATATAGTGGTCGACAGTGTCTGGATAAAAGACAAATAATATGAAAACTGTTTTTGGAAAAAAATTATTAAGAAATGAACAGAAAACTCAGTAGAACCGTAATACAAGCAAAATACAGTATCATAGGCGCATTATTCAGAGACAAATTAGAGACCCAACTCAAAGCTTGCAACAAGTGTCCCCTTTTCCAGATCTTTGGTCAGGACCCATCGGAACAACATCCAATATCGCCTATTGTTGAGTGATGAACATGAGTTTTCCTCATGGTTTGAATTGGCGGTTTTTTGACAGGGTAGCAGTTTCCGATTAATTTTTCAAAATTATACTTGCCTCAATTTAATGGATGATTGAAACTCTGAAAAATAAAAAATAATAATAGTAGAATTAATTACAGTTTCTAAGCTAAAATGAGATTACTTTGTACTAAGTTAGGCGAGGTTGGATGCAACCAAAGAAATATGATTGAAAGGGTTGAATGGGTGAGGGAGTTCGAAAGAAGCCTACAGTTTAGAACGAGGAGATTTGACAGCTCTGGGCAAGCATCTGCAATTCATTCAGAAACCTACCACCCGTGAAAGGATGTGTGTTCGGACGCGTGTCCTTAGCTTTTAATCATGGGCCCCTCTCTGCGGAGGTATTAAAGTGAACTTTTTTCCCCCTTTGATTCGAAAGTTTCATAGATTCTATAGTCGCTTGTCTCAAAGTCGAGTATGTTTGTGAATAGGTATAGTAGTTATTTTTTAATTCGTTCTTGTTCCTTCTAAAATGCTTTGAAAGAAAAAAAAAAAAGAAAGAAGTCATGCGTTATTATGTTGGAAAATGTGTTATTCATCGCGATCTTTCGAGCCATTTTATTCCGTTACACTAATCGTAAGACCGTTCTGATCAAACATTATTTGGCCCCTGTAGACCGATTATTTGCTGTTACTTTAAGTCCATAGTTGGGACTGTCCATGTATGAGTGAAGCTATTTCCCGTTAATTAATTATAGCCTTATGAAGGCTACTGCTGGGCAGTTTAACAATAGTTACTGTATCAACAGCCAAGTCTTACAATTATTTTATGCTAGACCAACCGTCACCAGGTCGTGCACAATTTGCGAGCGGATCCATCAATAGGTGATGTTTGCTTCTTCCATAATTAACACGAGTCAAAGCGAGTTGCATGCATTTTTTTGAAGGCGCTCCACAACCTTTTTTACAAAGCGATAGAATTAAATGATGCTATCTTCAAACTAAGGTCTCTTTGCAATCACAATGCAAATCTCTCAGCAGGAACACACCCGTTGTTTTATGGGCCCTATCTCCAGAAATGGTCACTATTTCATTTCTTTCACTGATTGTAACAATCCCCCCCCTTCAAAATAATTTTACGTCTAATTTGTTTTACGGTCACACATTTATCAGGAGTGGCCCGAGTGGCAAGGAGGGGGAGGGGGTGTTAACTTCGGCGCCACGGTCGACAAATTCCCCGATACGCACGTTTTGCGTTCCATCTTTATTCTCCTTCGTCATTAATTAATTCACCTCCGCCCGGCTGGAAAGTATATTCACATACATTTGTATATACATGTTGTATTTCATACCGTGTCCATGCGCAGTGCGTGGCTCATGCTTTTGTCAAATATCTCATGCATCTGCGTATCTATGTTTGACAACTCGTGAACTTTCTCATAACCTCCCGTATCTTCCTCTCCCTCCCTTTTTCAATACGAGTCACTGCCTCTGTACAACTAAGACACGTGCTAATTTAGTATCGGTCAAAAATAAACGGGAGCCTATCGCCGCGGTCTTGGAGCGCCCCACTACTGCTCCAGGCGAAAATTGATTTATCACTGATGGAAATATTCGAAAAATATGCGGTGGCAGCGGGGGGGGGAGGAGGGGGGAGTCAAAAACAGTTGAAGGAATGAAAATATTGGAAGAAAAAAAAACTAAAATATTAAGTGTAGCAACAAATAGTCGTAGTATTCCAAGCGTTCCGTTCTCCTCCTCTTCTCCCCCCCCCCCCACCGCCACGTTTTGTCAAACGCTTCACTGACTTTAACCGTGAGAAGGAGCGCAGTGTTGTCATGCCGACCTCATGACAAATTCTCCGTATTCTTACACGGAGAAAAAATTGTACTTGGGCAACTAGAATTACTTTTATGTAATGGATAAATGTACTGTAGGCAGTGTAGGCGAATTAAAAAATGTCAATCGGTGCCTTAGATTTTGGCTCAGGTAGGCCCCCAGCTATACTTGAAGTCATCGTGATAAGTACAGCATTCTGCAAGTGGCCTAACCATGGGCGCTCGCAGGGGGGGGGGGCGCAAGGGGGCACTTGCCCCCCCCCCCCCCGGAATTCAAAACAGTCGAAATTTCGCGAAGAAAAATGAAAGGACCGAAAGAAAATGAAATGTGAATCTAAGGAGTAATATAGTTGACGAACTTTATTATTAGTTTATGTTGTAATTTTAACTCACTTTTTGCAAGGAATAGTAGAATTATACATTTACTTACCATTATTATCATCTGTTGTCCGTTTATTCATAAAATCAAACACGTCAAAATTATTATTACTATTCGGATACAGCTAAAATGGCTTAATAATTGTACACTCTTTGTATGAGGGGGGGGGGAGAAAAAAAAAGGTCTACCCTTTTTCCTCGGGGGGGGGGGGGCTTGACCTTCTATTGGGGTTCAAAAATTTTGCCCCCCTTGGAAATTTTTCTGCGGGCGCCCATGGGCCTAACCAAGCCAAATCTAAGGCGTCGACTTACATTCTTTAATTCCTCGACTGTAACCCTTGAAGCTCTATAACTAGAATTCTAGTGATATTCAAATAAGGAACGATTCAAAGTGGACGACTGTTTTTCTCGAAATCTAGCAACTGTGGAATAAAGGTATTTTTTTTTTTTTTTGGGAATAGGTCGAAGAGGTTGGGATTACGGGAAGGGGGTGGAGGCAAGGTGGGTCCCGAAGATCGTTTCTAAATCGCGCGGCACATCGCGACGCGACGCGACGCTATCGCGAGTCTCACGAGGGTATCGAGGCTCAAGAATCAAACCCCGGCGCACCCTGGATAGACAAATGAAATATTCGGGACATGATTTTTTTTTTATTTTTTGACTTTTAAAACATTTTATTGGTGATATTTTCTCATAAAAACTTGGTTTCCATAGGCGGATCCAGCCCTCGCAAACGGGGGGGACTTGGGATTTTAGCCCCCCGGTGACCCCCTTTTTCCTTTTTCGCTGTTTCCTTCCCCCTTCCTCCCCCCTCTTTCCCCCCTTTTTGAGTCGAATGGAGGGGGAGGGCGATCACTCGCTTCGCCCCCCCTCCCTGTATCCACCAATGGCTGTTTCACGAATTTTAAGCTCTTAAATTAATGATTACACAAACTTACAAGTTATCTCTTGCTGTTAATTGTTCATCATTTTTATTTTTATTCGTCATATTTTGTTCGGGAAATTTCATAATTCGGCATGGGCACCGGCAGAAAACTTTCCAAGTTGGGGAGAGAAGGGGGGCTTTTGAATTTTTCAACAAATTTCCCTTTTTTTAGCTCATTTTGGAAAAACTTATCAGTAAAATCTTTAATTTTTAATCGGGGGGGGGGGGGGGCTCGTTTGAACTTTCCTTCCGTCGCCCTTGCGTTTCCAATGTGCGGCGTGGCTCCTCATTGCCGAGGATTCCGAGAAGGCTAGTTAGCCCCTCGGTTGACACTTTCATATTCCCAAGTGCAAAACGCCGTGAAAAACTAATCACACGAGTCTTTTTCTTCTTCTCCCATCTTTGGCACCGGCTCAGAAATTTTCTGCCGCGACTCGAACTCGCGTCCGTTGCGCGTCGCTGCTTACTTACGCGCCCTGTGAGAACGCACTTTGAGTTAACTTATAACGCATTAACGCACAATGGAATGAGTTTCGATCATATTGAGACCAACGAGCTTTAAGCGTACAGGAGAGCCTCATGGAAAGACATTTTGAAAATACCACGGAGGAGGCATCTATAGTGAAGGGTGGCCTATGAAGGACATTTTACGCTAGCTCGGTTTGTTTGCCTCTTATTTTTCAGCCCTGAAGCAGGGAGTCGAACCGGCCGAAAAAAGGGATCAGGTTCAGACAGTTTTTAAAATTTCGGTTCGCAGTTCGGTTCGGATTCACGCAAAATTTTGGTTCCGGTTCGGTTCTATTCGGCAAAATTTCAGGTTTTTGAACTGGTTCAAAGCCGGTTCGGCCAAATTTTAGGTTCCCCTGTAGCAAAAGTTTGTAAGATCCCCTTTGCCGCCATCGGCCATCTTGTTGCATGCATGCACGGTTGATTCGCCCTTTTAACCGCCATTTTAGGCTTTCCTTACGCCTTTCGTGGGTTTATAAGTGGATTCTGAGACTATATGACGCTCTCAATTAGATTTTCACTCGATTTTACTCCCGAAGCAACCCTCCATGACGCCATAGCAAAAGTATGCAACAGACCCATTCTTTGTGCCCCTTCAATAAAAGTAATACTTCTCCACAATACACACGCATTCGTTCAGTGATAACCGTGCGCCAGCGTTGTTAATCCTCTCAAGACAGGTTAGTTGATATAAGGAGGGTGTAGTTAACTGTTCGTACTCGGGGGAGTTGGAATTGCCTATATGACGGATTGAAGGCGCAAGACAAAATCTCATCTTGTTATACCACATCGAGAATTGTGTTTATTCGGAATCATGCTACTGGAACAATGTGAAATAGACTAGTGGAGAAAAACGAATATACTCGGGCTTGGTCCATAAGGGGTTAAGCACTGGACTCGCCGTATTTGGATGATGGCGTTCGTTCGCGCCGGTTGCCGGCCGGCGGCCGAAAGAGTAAACGAGGCCGAAATTGTGTTTACATTGCGGGTGAAAAACGCGTCGAATCCGCGACCGAGGTTATAATTTCAGATGAATTATGAATGCAGCTGAGAGAGATTTCTAAGAATAGGTATACGTTATGTAAATTGGTGAGAAACTCATAAAAAAATGTTGCGCGGTTAGTATTTAGTAAGCTCATAAAAAAGTTATGGCGCGAACAGGGCTTTAACTCATATTAATTACTAGTTTGTATGGAGATACGTTCCAAGTGTGCTATTCAATGCGAGAGTGAGCCCTAGTTTCCTCGCCCCTCGATAAAGTATAGTTTTTTTCTCGGGTTTAATTCTTTACCTATTCAGTCCCCCCCCGTTTTTTTTTTTTTTTTTTTGCTTCTTCGAAGCGCGGAAGTTTTAAGTCGGCAAATTTGTCTTTTAAGCTTTGATTTCCGTGAAATGAAGACAGCCTGTTATTTTCTCCTCGGAAATACATTAATATTATTGCCCCCGCGCTTTATTCAAACACTGTATAGTGTATATTACCTCGAAACCTCAATGAAACATTTTTGCATCCACATGAAGAAAATAGAATTTGAGGCATTTTGCGTGGACGCAGAGAAAATAGAAATTGAGGCCGTTTCCGATAAAATAGCCCATAAAACGTAAGGTGCGCTCCTCAGACCGAAGTGTCTATGAAATCACAATACTGATTGCTCGGAGAGAGCACACTTGTTGTTAATTGATCATCTTTCCGAAAGTGGCCTCAAATTGTTTATAATGCTACCGTGCACTTTTGCGTCCTGTTACCCAGCGAAAACATTTTTCAATAATAAGAACAGTTTAATAACATTTTAATCATAATAATGACCTGGTATTTCGTCCAACTCATGATACGTTGTAAGTAAAGCATTCTGTTGCTATATTTTTTGATAATGTTTATCAACTGTCATTTTTTCTATTTTTTTTCCAGGTGAGAGCAACCTTTTTACGTTTCTCAAGAATTGTCTCTATAACTGGTAATGTACACTTTTAAAATATGTCTCTCGCAGTTACTCCTTTACAGAATGAATGTCTTATCATTTATCATCGAATGATGCTTTTTCAGTGTAGATATCTCTATCATTTAAATCTGTAAGAAAAAATCGATCTTCAGGAGGTAGAATTGAACCTCCAAAAAATCGATACATTAGCGTAGGTTCAAATGGGAAAGAAATAGTGATAGATTGTTCTCAGGACTTTCTAATTTGATGTTTCATGGTTATATTCGATACTTGGAAAAGTTCAAAAGGCGTGGGAGTATTCGATAGATCGAATGTATTCGATTAAAATGAAGTATCGGATAACTTTAGGGCGTCGTTGTTTATGAAGGTCACCCGCCAGTGTTGTGTTCCTACCGTGATTCAGTTGAGAAAACAAATCGATGACCCCAGTTGAGAGAGTCGAGTGTGAGAAGCATTAGAAGTTGAATGAAAATAAGTGATGCTTCCTTTGGAGGGGTGAAAATGGGAATGGGGTTCTCTGTGAATGATTTAATTACGTTTATAATTGGAGATGTTGCACGGGTGACGAGCGTCTAAAATCGGCAACGTCGTCCATTTTCACGCACGGGTGGTGAATCCTATTCGTTTGTATGTATACGTGTGCGCGTCTGCGCGTGTTTGCGCGTGCGTGAGTTTTCCGTGAGGAGCGTGCAACTGTCCAAGTGCGACACCGATCGTTTTGTTTCAGTCAAAAATCCAATTAGACGGGCGACGCGCATCGATGCCAGATTTCAGTCTAAATTCCTCCTCCGTATATTTTGTCTTGATTAAATTGGGTACAGGACCCAATGACACACACACACACACACACACGTTAGGAAATGAACAAAGGTAGTACTAGTAGTCCCCTGCTATCCTTGCATATGCAACACGCAATGCACTTTTTAAAGTTAAGCCTTTGTATAGAGTAGTTTATTGAATATGCAACACGCAGTGCACTACTGCACGTCATGCACATTACACATAAGAATATGTATAAGGACCAAGTAACGTCCTTATGGTCTCCCACGCAGATGATTGATGAGCACTCACAGGTAGTTAAAACTACACACCATCCAACGTCTTTTGCACTGACAATGAGAGAATTCTTTTTTTAATCCAAGGTGTATTTCGTTTCTGTTAAAGAAACTGCACAGCGAAATATTGACTGAGGGGGAATTCCTTTAGCCCAAGGAAAATGTCTGCTGCTACAAGAGAAGATTCCTTATTGTTGTGGCAGTGATTCTCCTTCATGCAATAGAACTTTGCTTCGCGCAAGGAAAACTGTCACAAGTAAACGTGTTTCCTTGTTTTTAAAGAAGTAATTTCTCTCAGAGTGGGGACCGTCAAGTTGCAGTATTATATGGTCCCAGAGACCCCGCAGAGTAGCCCCTTGAATATGCAACATGCAGTGCGCTTCATACTCTTAAGAATATGTGGTACAGAGTTTTTTTTGGATATGCAACACGCATTGCACATAATACACGGGATTAGCAGCAATAGCAATACGAAATGCTCAGTTTTTATCTAATAGTATGTCCCTGTAATCGAAATGTCGTAAGTGTTTTTCAACTTGACCCTGTTAAGGGTCCTTCTCCTTCAATAGGCATGAATTAGCAATTCAGAGATGCTTTGAAAACACACAGTTTTATTTTGAATTTCAATGGGATAATTTCAAGGCTCATTTCCTCATGAGCTACGTTGAACTAAACTCAAATGTGGACAAAATTACCGGTTGATGGTGAATGTCCCTAAATTGCTATTTTCTTTCACTGGACTGGCCTTGAGTATGCTTTCAAGCCAAACCAAGTGAAGAATAAATCTTAAGTCTAAAGTTTCTGAATAGCACCCTTAGCGTTTCCATCAGCCAAATTTGACAACTCCAATCGTGCAATTCACCGACCATTACAATCGAATTAACTAGATGTGCGAGTGTGTGTGAGTTTGTGTGCCAGACCAGCTTTTCTCAACTCTCAGCCAGTGCTCATCACTTCCAATGCTCGAATGCGTCTCACCCAAGTGGAGGACGATTGTGGGGGGGGGGCACAGCAACAATGACGATGCGTTGAGGAAAGGGACAGGTTTCAAGGTAGGGAGAAGTCGGTTCTCCGGGGGGAGGGGGATGTGTAGAATCTTAACAAAAGAGGTTATGAGTCACGTGCACGGCCAGAGAGACAGAGAGATATAGAGTGAGAATGAGAGAGAGAGAGGACACCGCGAGAGAAGCACCGCGGTCGGAATCCCGAAGTCCTCTGGCTACCGAAACCGCTTGGTTTGGCCTGACGCGCGGTTGCCAAAGTGTGAGGAGAAATAGACTATTTCAGCAAGAAGCTGGAAATTCAAACTTATTGAACGATCGAATGCTAAGTTCACTTTAAAAAGAGGATCTAAGCCAATCAGACTCCTGGATTTTAAACGCCACAGGCTGTTTTAGTTAGAAGCGGGTAATTCAAAATTGACATATTTGATGCTGATTTCACAAACAAAGAAGAATCTATCAGCCAATCATATTCCTCCATTTTAAATTTCGCAGCTGACCGTGTGAGAAGCGGGAAATTCAAAACTAACCAGTCTGATGCTGGAATGAAGTTTAAATGAAGCACCATCAGATACCTTAATTTTCAATTTCGCATAAGAACGTCTCCGTAAAAAGCGGGAAATGCAAAATTGACTATCACATTTAAATTTCGCATAAGAACAAGAAGTTGTTTCATGAAAGGCGGTAAATTCAAAATTGACCAATCAGCTGCTGATTTCACGATTTAAAAAAGCATCTAAGCCAATCAGACCTTTAGATTTTAAATTACGACATTCTGTAACAGAGGATGAGGAGGAGGAAGGAGCTTCCCGTCGAAGGGATCATGTACGGAAAAAAATAGTTGGTAAGATTTACCACAATGATGACTGATTTCTGCACCTGCCAAAAAGATGGTAAACTTGACCATATATCGGGTTGAATGAACTAGACACTTGTTCTTTTCAACCCAACATCTGGTAAAGTTTACCATCTTTTTGGCAGGTGCAGTATCATCATGGTGGTAAATCTTACCAACTATTTTTTTCCCGTGATACTATGCGTTTAGGCAACCCTGCGCGTGACGGAAAACAGGACGACGAGGATCGGAATCAGGATATTCGCGGGATCGACCATCCCCTCTCTTCCCCTCACCGCGCTATCATCCCTCACCCGTGTCCCGCTCCCGAAAACACAATGAAACGAAGGAGGAGAAGCGTCCCGTCCTGTCCCGTCCGTATCCCGTGTCCCGAGTCAGAGACAACCGTTGCTAATCACTTAGCGCGTTCGGTCGCCGTGAAAAACGGTGCCGGAGTGTGGGGAGGGGAGGGGGGAAGGGCGCGTCCTGATTTTCGACACCGTCCGCTCTGGCGCCCCGTGGCACATATTTCTCGGTTCGGCAGCTCATCTCTTACGCGTCGAATTAATAATTAAAAAGAAAAAAAGTAAAAAAATAAAATAAAAAAGAAAACACCGCAGCTACTTATTCATTGTGGGATGAGAAAAAGAGTCATTGGAGCCGAAATGATTTAACGAGGAAGAACTCAGCATAACCTCATTTTTCATGAAAATTTGCCTCTGATTGGTAAGCGCTGAAGTTTCAGGGCATTGATTGAATTGAAGTCTTACTTTCAGTGTTCCCTAACTCGAGTTAACCCCAGCAGAGGAAAAGGCATTTGGGCAAGAAAGAAAAACTTGAAATCATCGGATTGATAAAGCAGTTTAAATGTTTTGACCAAGTTGAGTTGCTATGTATGATTGTATAAAAAAAGAGCCAAATTGGGCTCTTGCAAACTTTTGCTTCAAGCAAATGAATAGTTAATTCTGATCCAAAAACCAGCAAAAATCACAACAATCATATTGAAAGAGTCTAAAATTCAGGAACAAACTTAAACAACGGCTTTAACGGCTAGATCGTAATGGCGGAGCTCCGCATAGGTATCATGGGAGATTCCTGTCAATAATGTCACTTTCTCTACGGGAACTCAGAGATATGTCTCAATTTAGATCGGAAAACCCCATGATACTTGCGTCTCTCCGCCATTAAGCCCGATTCTGGGAGTGAAATTTGTGATTTTTTAGTGTACTCATCGTCATTTTTACAGGTCTTTATGCAAGAATCAATTCTTCAGTCACCTGTAGCAAAAGTTTTCAAGAGCCCAATTGACCTCCACCCCCCTCATGTGTCCCTTGTAGATACAACTTAGTTCATTTCTGTACCCCAAAATCTATAAATATTCCGCACGTACATCTCTCCGAACCTGTCGATAAAAAAATATCATTTACTTCCACCATTTTTTAAAAGTTTTGTAATTAATATAGAAAAGGGCGGGCTAAATCCTGAACTCGCGTTGAACCTAGACAAGCCATTGGACGAAAAACTAGAGAGTGATCGCTCACCGATACCCCAACAGGTTGTAGGACGTATAGTAGAGGTGGATAAAATAAACAATGAACAGGTGGGAAGCCATCCGTGATCCGTGTCTGTGCATTTCTAAGTCATGCGTGAGTGAGCACAATAGAGGAGTTAGGACACGCGATCGACCCATTCAACCATCGCGCATCGTTTCCGCAGGTGAGTGTTGAGATGGATGGAAGGTGTGAGAGGTGAGCGATGAGTGGTGGGCGCGACCTATTCCTCCTCCTTCTCTTCCGTCGAGTCGTGAGATTTCTCTCTACCGCGTCTCTCCTTTCCACCTGAGCAGGTAATTTCATTCCTCTTTCGCCGAGTTCGTTCCGCCGTCTGCCCCTGCCGCACTCTCCGATTGGCTCAGGAGCGAGCTTATATTGACCAACTCAAGCGACCTGCGCCCGATTGGCTGACGTCGCGACGCGACGTTACGCCTCCCCCCGCCCGCGCCTCCTCGCGATGTGCTGCTTCAACGTCGACGCCCGCCGCAACGTCCGTTCGTGAGAAAGCTCGGAGCTTTATACTGAGTCGGGCTTCTCTCGCTTGATACGCGTATCTTCTGTCGCTCGTTGTGAGTGAAATTTGGAGCTTTTATGTAGGGTATGCAACACGCAATGCACATTTTACTCATAAGAAAATGTACACGGAAAAAAGACTGGTAAAATCTACCATATTCTGTTGTATCTTCTGTCGCTCATTGTGAGTGAAATTTGGAGCTTTTATGTAGGGTATGCAACACGCAATGCACATTTTACTCATAAGAAAATGTACACGGAAAAAAAGACTGGTAAAATCTACCATATCTGGAGCGCTCATGAGTAGCTGGTACAAACGCAATCACATTATGGTAAATTAAGAAAAGTGTAATCTACCATTTACACTATCATAGAGTATAATTGAAAATCCTTGATAGCTGACTCCAAAATCAGCTACACTGAGAAAAATATTCGATTGTTTCAATGAATGTTTCGATAGTATATTCCCGCGCTTTATTCCCCATGTAGACAATCGGAATTCCAAAGAGATAGTCGGAATTCGAGTAGATTTAAACGTCCAAACTGTTGCAACGATGGGTCTTATGATTGAAAGAAGGGGAAAAACAACTATGGTTCTATTCTTATAGTTTTAACAGCCACTTTTTTCTCAGTGTAAGCAGATGGTAAATTCTACCAGTTATTTTTGTTCGTGTTCAGAGATAAGCGATACGCAATGCACATCATTTATCATAATGGGGCTCTTGCAAACTTGTGCTTCAGGGGAGTTGATTTTTGCATGAAAACCTGGAAAAATGACGATGGGTACTCTAAAAAAATCACAATTTATTTATTTATGCGGAGTTATGCAGGTGTCAAGGGGGATTCCTATCCAACTTGAGACATATTTCTGTGTTTTTGTAGAGGAAGTGACAAATTAGACAGGAATATCCTATGATACCTGCGCCTTGAACTGCCATTTCGAGCTTGCCGTCGTAGTAGTTTCGTGAGTTTTTTACTGAATTTTAGATTTTTTTTTTTTTTTTAAGTGTGATTTTCGTGATTTTTACATCGTTTTTACATCAGATTGGACTGTTCAGTATTCATTTTCTTGTAGCAAAAGTTTGTAAGAGCCCCAGTTTAGAAGATGCAAAAGCGTAAATAGACTGTTTCCCGGTTGTGCAGTGCGAAATGCGCTTCACACTTATACGATCGTGCAAGACAGTGCTTAGAGGTAGTTTTTCTTTCGATACATAATAAACCTAAGCAAAAGTTTGCACAGCTCCATTCTGTTCAATATTGACCACTTTCGTGTATTGCGTTTTCATTTCTCACTGCTGTAGAATAATCTTTGGAAAATGTTGGATATTTTGTATCGATTCATGGATGTTTCGAAATTGTTTTGGATGTTCCATATAGTGAATTAGTTAATTGTTTGCAGAGGCTCTTATTTTATACTTTTACAGCATCATTATGGAGAAGAACTCTCGGCTCTTTTCTCAGGCTTCGCACCATGAAATCAGCTACAGCTGCCCGAGGAACGGACCAAAATCACTAACCATAGGTTTTTCCATACCATGGTCGCCGGAAATGCCGAAGAAAAAACAACAAAAATAAATGATCTGTGTGTCAATTCGGCTATAAACACCCGAACATTCGACTTCGACAAACGTCGAAAAAAGCGTCGTAAAAACACGTGTGCAGGCGATGGAGAAGCCTCCTTTTCCACGTACGCTCCAGTTGATGAATCTATTTGGAGGATAATTAAGAAACACAGTGTGTTTATTTTGAAGAAGAAAAGTAGGAAGACTTTAAAGATACGCACGTTTTTTTCCTTTCATTTATTATTATTCGGGAAAAAAATAAGGTCTCGTAAAAAGAACAGGTTTTTCTTCTTCTTTTTTCAAAAAGGTAGAGAGGTATGTCTCAGCTCTTTTTTTTTCTCTCGGTGCCAGCAGAACCGACCGACCGGTGTTTGTATGTGTCTACGGGTGTTTTATGTGGGGGGTATCGTTCCTTCCAAGGTTCTTCAGGCAAGGTGTTTTTCTTTTCTCGCTCTATTTCTCTGTTTCTCTCTTCCCCTCCTCTCTTTAATCTTTTTCCTTTTACCAATCTCACCGGCTGGCGATGCCTTTCGAGTTTCAGTATTCGAACGCGGTATTTTGTTCTCCAGTTGTAAATTTTAAGGCGTGTTCTCTCTCTCTCTCTCTCTCTCTCTCTCTCTCTCTCTCTCTCTCTCTCTCTCTCTCTCTCTCTCTCTCTCTCTATTTATCTTATCCCCGAAGTGTTAAGGAAAAAGGTAACCAAAAAGGCTATAGCTATATAGACGGCCAGTTTTCCTCACATCACATGTTTCGTGCTGTGTTTTTTTTCTTTCTTTCAATTCACTTTGACGCGTTAGTTTTTTCTTTTTTTTCTGATGAATACATTCCTTGATTCAAAAGACCTTTTCTTTTGCGAGTTGTCCGGCCTTTGTCCCTGCATCACTCACCTACGGATATTCGGACAGAACGACCATTCTTTCTTTTTGTGACTGATACAGTATCAGTTTGGTTCTTGGACAAAGGGCTACCAGTTCCAAGGTAATTTGATGCGAATGCCCTCCTGCGCGTTTTTCGCATTGTATAGTCTTTGTCCTCGATCCGAGAGTAATCACAACCTGATGGAACAGAAAAGAAGAGAAAAAGAATTGGATTGGAATAAGAAAGTATACTGTGCTGATACATTCTTCTGTCTTTGGAACTCTTTTATTTTTTTTTTCTTTCGTCATGCTTATCGCAGGATTTGACCAAACACCAGTGTTGATGCGCTACGTACTTGGCTATCTATTTCTTGTATCTCTATTCAAGTAAAGGTGCTCTATGTTTAAGGACTGTTTTGTTCCTCGCGATCTACTAAATCACAGGTTTTTCGATCGAGAGAGACTGGATAGTAGGTAATCTTTAGAGCTGTGTAGGGACTAAAAAATTCCGAACCAATGAAGCTCTTGGACGGTTTTACTGTAGGCAAATGGAGTATCAATTCCGATGTAAAATGCTGCGAAAATAACGATGAGACCATTAAAAAAGTCTAAAACTCACTCCTCGCAGAAAAAACTTATCTTGAAATTTCGGGTGACCCACCTGTATGCACCTGCACCATAGGCGGCGCGTATAAGGGGCTATTGGGGCTATAGCCCCCCCCCCACTTTTTTGGGAACGAGGGGCTAAAAAATTTTTTTAACGAGAAAAAAAGGGAAAAAGAAAGAAAAAGAGAAAAAGAAAGAAAAAGGTTATTTGTCCCCCCCCCCGCCAGCGTCAAACGTTTATTGTGAAAAAGGTGAAGAAGAAGAAGAAGAAAAAAAAGAGAAAAAAAAAGCTGTTGAATTTTAGCCCCCCCACTTTTTGACCCCACGCGCCGCCCTTGACTGCACCATCATGTTTAGAATTGTGGCCAGTGGCGGATCGCGAATTGAGGTGTAACGATGTCTCTTCCATGTAAACCTATGAAAAAGGATCGATCCGCAAGGAGTTCAATTTTATTGAGCCTCCAAAGAATCGATACTTTTGAATAGGTTCAGATAGGAGAGAAACAATAATCGATTATTAACAAGCCGTTACTGATTACAACATCAATTACATACATCATGTTACATTTACATTTTGCAAGACATTGTGCATTTGATTCCGCGAAGTGCCAAGTCTTGCCATCTATATATAACAAGGCATATTTAGATAGCGGTTGGACGAGCCCATTTTTGACCAGAACAAAAACAGAGAAAGGTGTTGGGCAGGTGAACAGGTTGAGAAGAAATGGTGCTTCTTAAAAGACCATATTGGGTGTTAAATGTGCCATTTTAGATCTTTTCGAAAGGATGATCGAAAAAGGTGGTCGTCAGGTAAATAAATTAAAAATACTCAGCATAAAATACTATTCCAGGGTTTCAAGATGCCATTTTAAATTTGGTTTGAAAGAAACGTGCCGGGCAGGTAGAGTATTAAAGATGCTGTAGAGAAGACCATTTCAGGTGTGAAAACTGCCATTTTAAAACAGGCATGGAAGAGAAAAAAAATCCAAAGAAAGGTGTCCGACAGGTAACAGGTAAAAAACGACTGACAATGAGTAGCATCTGAGGCTTAAGAACAGCAAGCTCCGCCCATTGTCGTAAAGGTGTGAGGATTAACTCTCGCTCCCAGATCCATGAATGAGAGAACCACGTCGAGTCGCGTCGCGCGGTGTAGTAAGGTGTAAGGCGTAGGTGAATGGAACGGCTTTGTTCTGGCTCCGCGTGACTCCGCCCCTTTTTGCACGGATGAATGAAATCCACCTTGCGCCGTGCGCGCAGGTAATTACTGAGGTATGCCTTCCCCCTTCGAATTCGCTCCATTCACTCACTTGCGTTGCGCTTACCTCTACAAGTTCTCCGTTGATGTAGGGCTAAACCGCGCCTGTCGCCCGTCCCGACGCAACCCACAACACGCAATACGCTTGCACGTCGCACGTAACTTTCCCCGCTCCTCTCTTTTTTTTTACACCTCGATACTCGCGGCTTTTCCTCCTTGTCAGATCCTGCTTGCCTTTCTCCACTCCGTCTTTTCGCTCGCTCGCATCGACGGGGGATGTTTCGCTTGCGACGAGCAGGACGAGCTGTACCTATAATAAAGAGGATTATTTTGTAGGACGTGCTTTTGAGGTTTGAGGCAGCACGGATCAGTGGCGTCGCATGCCATCTGGCAACAATGCAACTGCTCCATTTAAACTCATTAAATATATCGAATTTTCCTTGTGCACTGTGCACCCCCTGAATTCGATCTTTTACAGGAGTTTAAATGGATAGAATACATTGTTGCCAAATTGCACGCGACGCCACTGGCACGGATGCAATTATGATGGAAATCTCTTATGGACATTTTATCGCATTCTCAGTGTGTTTGCCTCATATTTTCAACCTTTAAAAACCATTTCCGTCACAGTGTCCATTATAATGGACGATCATGTTACATGGAGCCTTATGGATTTTCGGGAAAATTGACTCACACATGAAATCATATGAGAAAAGTTCGTTCAATTTAATAGTATAGGTTTCAGATTACAGTGACGCTTCTTTCGTAACTCATGACAGAAAGGGTTCAATTTATATGTAAAAAAAATAATAAAAAAAAAAAAAAAAAAAAAAAAAAAACAAAAAAAAAAAAAAAAAAAATCCGAAAATTGGAATTAGATTTGAATGAGAATGAATAAGACTGAACATTTGTTTGTGATGTTTCTATTTTATCATTTTTGTGATGCATCTTCAACTCTTCAAGCCCTGAAGATAGTTTTTGCTCTGAGACGAATTTTTTTATCATCATATATATAGCTGCGATCCAGTCCCGGTTTTTTCATCTCAAATTATGTGCATCCTATCCCATAAGATTCCATGTTATTGTTATTTAGATGTATCTTAAAGGGAACACACGGTATCATAGGTTAAAACGGTCTATTCCCAGAAACTGATTTGAATTTCTACCGCGAAGCCTTCAGCCTCGCTTTTCGCCAGTTTGATTGATGACAGTAATTCGAAAAGACAGATTCCTGTACTTTGTTATCTATTTCCATATCACCATGTCAAACAGACTGCCTCCGAATCAAACTATGTTTTTAACGAAGAAGCCTCACGTCATAGATAAAGGATGCTGCTGTGCTATAGTGATAGCTAGGACACCGCATATGGGACATTGAGACACCCGCTACTGACTACGGACAAGTTTTAATCTCATTTTTATCTGATTATTTTTTGGAATTACATCTATACGGTGCGGTGCAAGATAATGTAAAATAAGACCTATTGGATCACAATTTACGACCTATTTTATGGCGCAATTAGAGGGCGAGGGGTGTCTGGGAAAAAAGAAGCATCCCGAGATCATGAATCATAGATCTAAACTGAATATATGTGGAGTTCGAGTACGAGCGCGAGTACGCAGTACGCACAGGAGGAACGTTGCCAACTTTTGAGTGTGTAAAGCCACCGCGCCGTATTTGTGGGATAACGCAATTCGCAACGCACAAATAACGTTCAGCGTTTGTATCAGTTATTTGCGTTGCTTATTGCATAACCTGTCCAGTAGAGGCGTAACTAGGAATTTTTCTTAAGACAAAAGGGATCAAAGTTGGTTTAATCCTTTTTTTGAGCCGATTGAGGATGAAGGTGGAATTTTAATTAATGTTTTCTGCTCTGTCCGACCATGTTTTCAGTTCGGATCAAAATAGAGAAAATTCACGTCCTCTCAGTGGTCCTAAAACTTGCTGTTTAGGCGACTGGGGCTTTGCAATGTATATTTTCGCAGGCATTTTAAGCCATTTCGAAGCGTTAGTAAGAAAACCCCTGGAAAAAAAAAATGGATTTTCAATGTTTTTTAACTTTTTTGCTTCAATATCATTAAAAGTTTGTAGTGAGTCACGGTTGAGGTCGTTTGCAAGATTTTTGAGAGTTTCTGGGCATTTTTTTTTTAACAGCCTCCGGACATCCCCATCAGTACATGTAGACCCCCTCTCTTTTGACACCCCCCCCAAATTTTTTGGCTCTCTCTGTCTCTCTCAGAGCTTCTGTTAGTGTTTCTCTTACTCTTTTCAAAGTTGGGATCAAAATCCACTTGTCTGCAGAATCCAAAATGGATAACCTATTTTATATTCCAAAACAAAAAAATATAATACAACAGTAAAACGCAATTATTTTGGATTCACAAGTGGCGTACGCGGGGGGCCTAAAGGGGCTAAATCCCCCCAGATCTCCGATCTTTGGGGGTGGAGGGGAAGGGGGAATCATTTTCAGTCAAACGCTTATCAGTGCGAGCCCCTCCCAAGAAAAATCCTGCGTACACCACTGTTCACAGTCTAAAACTTTTTAGGTATCTTACTTATGCCAGTAGTTTTGATTTTGAGACACGATGAAAGCAATTCCATCTTGCTGAGAAGGAACCAAGGTTTTTCGTGTTTTTCGAGATCCAAAAGTTCTTCTAAAGGATTTTATACCTCCTTTGATCCTACATGCTTCACTTTTACGTAGGTTTAAATGGGGTGGGGGGAGTTGGATAATCGATTATCTATGAGCCTGGGCGAATGCACTGGCAACACTGCAAGAGAGTAAAAGTGAAGAGAGTACGTACGGTGGATTGTTTAATCTTTGGTAGAGATCAAGCGTTTTTCCCTTCTTTTTTCCCCCCAAAAAATATTGCCAGTGCGAAGTTTGCGAGGGCGAGAATCTCTTCTCATCCCCGCAGTTTCAATTTTATCCGTGAAATAGAGAGCGCGCGCGCGCGACTCCCTGCAACGATACTCTTGTTAAATCCAAAGATCGCACGTTTGGTGGGTCGGTACTCCGTAGCTGTTATTTTTTCTCTCGGCTTGATTTATCCGGGAAATCGGCAATAAAAATTTGATGCGTGATCGGTATATGCTATATAGGTTCGCGAAAACTTCGCGTTGTAACTTCGTAACTGAAAGAAAAAAAATTAATGCAGCGTAAAGTTATATGCGTAAAAGCGTTTACAGCTGAATAGGTCGGCACATCGATCAATGCGACTTCTTTGCGGTAATAGATCCTAAGGGAGCAATTCAGAGTCTTTTACTTGTCAATCCACTTGACTTGAATCGGATTGTGAAATACTCAAGTCAAAACGAGTCAAGTGAGAAAAATTGGAATTGAGAGACGCTCGCCTAAACCGGCAATGAATTAATTCTTTAGAAGTCTTGACGAAATTGGAAGGTATAGGTAGGGTATAGCGAATAAGCTATACCTTATCTTCACATTATCTCCTGGATTCCTTGAGAGGAAAACAGTGTGTTTTCAGAGCGTCTCTACATTTGCTAATTCGTGCACATCTTGCTTGAAAATCCCTCTGAACTTCCTCGAGTAGTCTGTTGGCGTTTTGGTTCAAGGTGTGTTTTTGAATTGCAAATTGAATCTGAAGGACTTTTCAAGTTTGATTAAAGTTAAGTAAATCTCAGTTAAAGTGTGTCAATGGCATCCCGAGTTCTCTAAAATATTTGTTGAACAGATATTGTCTTTTGGACCGCCATTAAAATGTAAAAAAGTTCTTCGGTTAAAGGGTGGATTAAACAGAGGGTGCGCTCGAGCTCAAAAGTCCTGATTTTAAATTGTTCTTGCGTGAAGATCTGATGAGAAAAGCTAGGGTTTTGAACAATCAGAACGTGCGTAAAGTTGAATGATCGTCTGATGGAGAGAACCCTGTATCCAATTCTTTATACTCACGTTATAATATTTTGAAATCAAAGCTTGCGAGCACGAGCACACCCGCTGTTTTATCCGCCCTTTTACCAAAGAACTCCTCAATTAATCGGTCTAATTTTCCGTCGTATTTCTAGATTAGATCTATCAGGTCAAATATCAACCAAGTAAATATTAAGATTGTCTGAATAAGAGAGGGTCTTTGAAATAACTTTCTCTAGTTTTAATCCTACATTTTCAATTTCTGAAGGAAGTTAGGCCCCTCATTATGGCCCTTCCGCCCCTCCTACCGCCAGTTCACATTTGATATCGCGTGAACCTTGATTGTGTTTGAGAAAAATTGGAGTGTATACAACTTCCGGCTGAGACTTTGAGGTTAGATCTTTCAGGTTGATAGCCCACAACGAATTAACAGCTCCGCTCAATATGAACTCTTCCGTCTTCGCACAATAAATTGATAGTTCCACTTCCACTCAGTCAGATTGAGCTGAGGGCTGCCTAGAGAAGTGAGATCCTCAAAACCACCCTTGCTTTCCTCTCAGTGATTTCTGCTCGGCACACAGTGAACCGAACCAGTGTCGTAGCGTGTACCTTAGCTACGTTTAAAAAATTGAATGTTCGGACTTCCACTTCCGTGCACTTTTCTCAAGAAACAATTTTTTTTTTTTTTTTTTTTTTTTTTTTTTTTAGTGACAGCGAGGATATGAAAATCTTATCGCCGAAACTTTCTTGAGGCCAAAATCAAAACCTTATTTTGTCCAGAAAAATCACCGCTCCGATCTTGGGTGCGCCATCGCATTTTAAGCTCTCATATTGACCGAGGAGCCACGAGAAGGAAACGGAAGCCGGCCACAGAAAGTGCGCTCTGAGAGCAAAACTAAGAGCTGCACGACCACGGGGGCGACGCGACGTGATGTTACCAATATCCAGGAATCCATTGTTTTCGTCGGTATATAAATGTAATTGGAGGGATCGAGACAAGCGGAGCAAGCGAGAGAGAGGGAAAGAGAGAGAGAAAAAGAGATAGAGAGAGTGAGAGTGAACCGTCGAGAGCATTTAGGAGGAACGGAAAGTATGAGTAAGAGAAAACAGAACATAAAATATGATGAGCGTGATAAGAGATATCAGTCAATAAACTTAGATTGCTCCTCCTCAGGAAGGTTAAGTTATGGTCCTCCGTGTCGGATTTTTCTCCCTTTTTCTCCACTCTGCCACTGCCTGCCCGCTAATACTCTCATATCCCCCCAACTATCCGAATATTTCGACACGCAGCGATTTCACCGAGCGTTCGTGGCACTTCGATCCCCCCGCACCCAGGGTAAATGCCCCTGCACGAGATGAGCATTGTGTAATCTGTGAGGGAGGTGGGGGGGAGGGAAGGGGGGTAGCTAGTACGGTGCAAGTGCGGGTGAGTGAGGAGTGTACGTACATACAGGGAGACCGGAGAGGTTGTTTTTATTGAAGGAGGAGAAGCGCGTAGTTTTCATTCGGTTTCCGGTAGATCACATTATAGGTCTGATTTGTCTCCATAACTCATATCATCAACTGTAGGTCGATGTCGCACAACCGGAAACTCTGCTGAGTGCGATTGTTAGAGTGTGTGCGAGTAGTTGCGATATCGCTGCATCCGACCGACCAACGCGCGACGGGTCGAGCGTGGAACGTGGATGCAGGAGTTTTGTGTTTTTCGGCGCAGGACCCTCTCTCTTTTCATTAGCGGAGAGTATATTTAGGTTTCTCCGAAAAGTTACTCATAACTGACGTATCTGCAGATATGATATGGTATCACAACTCACAAGGCATGATTGTGTTAAGAGCGGAGAGTTTTAAAAACGCCTGATAGATGCCGTCCGGTATACAGAAGTGGCGAAAAGAAGATTATGGAATCTAGTGTTCCTATAACTATTGTATGTTTTTGCTTTCGACGTATGAGGAACAATGAATGTCAACTGCGGCGTTTTTTATGCTTAGCAGTAGTTTTCGCCTTAAGATGGGCAGCATAGCCTCTGGTGTTATCTCGAGAAGCCTACAATCTTTGGTTTTTCTATTCTTTAAGTGACAGGACGACTCCTGACACAGAGGTTCCGAGTTCGAGTTCCAGCCAGGGCGACAGGATTTGAAGGTCTCAGAGTTTGTATACCCTGCGAGTTTGTTACTTCTGCTGGATGTTTCTAAACTCTGTTGCTTTCTGGAAAAAAAAAAGAAAAAAAAAAAACATTATACTTTCCTTTCCTTTAGTTTACAGATAGACAGACAGATAGATAGGCAGGTAGATAGATAGATAGTTCATAAGATAGGCAAAGTAGGCTCCCATCAGCAGGAGCGTAAGCCTAAACAAAATCAGGTGACAGAACTTTCCCCGCCCGTATCAAATGGTTATAACGTAACGAAAGTTCTTTTCCATACTTTCCTAAACGGAATTTCGGTTAGTATAACAGGAAATTTGTCTCACTGCATGGGGTTCTCTTTTATCAGATTTCCGTGCGGTTGCCGCATAGATAAACGAAACGTCTGATTCGTATTCTCCGCACCAAAAAAATTAAAAAAAAAATAAAATAAATAAACATAATAAATAATAATAATAATAATATTATAAAATGGGAATTATTTTTGAAAAGTGAGGGACGGTGATGAACGGGGGTATGGGAAAGGGGGGGGGGAGGAGGCACAAACATTAAACAACGGCCGGGGCCCGGTAGGTTGGGCGGAGCAGCGTGAAAAAGCACGAATAATAATAATAATAATGCGCGCGACGAATACGAATCCGAATGAGAGAAAAACGAAACTCGGATCGCCGAGGTTGCGGAAAAGAGATTGAAAATTTGTCGGGGCAAAAAGGGAAAATTTACAATATGAAAACTTTAATAATTCCTTATACCCTTCCTCCTTAATATATTTAATTTGCCTTTCAAGATTGAAAAATGTATTTTCGCCCCCAAGTTTTTGATAGCGGGGGCGCGGTGAGAGTGCGGACGGACCGGGGGGCGGAGGGGGTGGGGGGGCGCAAAGGCACAACGTGAATGGTGTATACGGTTCTTTGAGAAAACCATTTTAATTAAACTGCAATAAAAACTCTCTCCCCCTCCCGCTCCACAACCTCTTCTCTTCGCCTCCTCCTCCCCTCCCCCCTTATCACCACTAGCGGGGCACACCTAACGCTCTCTGTAATTGCCCATCTTCGTTTCCAAGACTTTTCATAATTCTAACTATTCCCCTCTCCCGCTCTCTCTCACTCCCCCCTCTCTCTCTCTCTCTCTCTCTCTCTCTCTCTCTCTCTCTCTCCCTCTTTCGTATTTCCTTTCCCAATCCTTTGGGTTCACCTTTCTCTCGGAATTAAGTTTTGAAATGAATTGTTTACTCAACTGGAAAAGTTCATTTATAAAATATCCCTCGCGGGCAACTGGCTGGTCCCGTGTCCCCCCTCTCTCCTCTCCTCCGGTATAATCTTAATCTCAAGCAACTCCGAATTTTTCCGGGCTTCGCGGCGTGCCGTGGTTTCGAGCGTGTTCGAGCGGCTTGGCGCGGCGCGGGCGGCGACGGAAGAACAGAACAGTTTATAAACTCCAATTAATTCACGAATCCTTGCGCCTTGGATCCGTTCGGCGTTCGCCCGCCGTACCTTTCTCTCACCCCCCCCCCTTTCTTCTTGATTCATTTCTCTCGTTTTTATAAACTAATCCGTATGCAATGAAAATGACGGAGAGTGAATGCCAAAGTTTGATTTGCTCCACCGCCGTCGTGATGAAATCCGACCCCGAAGAGATTTAGATATACCTTTTTGCTCCTCTCGATGAGATTGTTTCGTCATCGAGAACACGTTGAATGTTAATTTAGGGATGAGTAAATTTCAGATCCCCCGAGATTGGTTTGGTACAGTCAAGATGAGAATACTAACGTGTTGTCAGTTGATGCGATGGGAGCAGGATCAACTTTGGCGGAGCCAGCAAATATTGGCAACTGTGAATTCTTCCCATTTGAATGTATCAGAAAGAATCGATTAGAAACTGGGCCATGGCCCCCTCAAGAATCGATTGCTTCTCATGCATTCAAATGGGAAGATTCCACAGATGCCTACCATTCAACCATTTAAAATACATTGCGGAAGTGTCGTTGTTGCATTAATTAAGACGTTGAGGGCAAGAACAAATTTTCTCCCAACTGAGGCGAGAGTGCGTAAACGACAGTTGTACCTTTAAAATACATCGCAGAAGTTTCGTTTTTGTATCAACGGAAGGCGTCGAGTGCAAGAATGACATTTCTCCCAAAATGCGATGAATTTATGAACGGCACATCTCCCGTTTAAAATACATCGTAGAAGTGTAGTTTTTGCATTAATCGAGGCGTTTAATGCAAGAACACCACTTCTCTAACCTTGGACACATTGCAGTAGTGTCTTTTTTGGATTAAATGAGGCGTTGGATGCAGCAATGACACTTCTCCCTTTTAAAATGCTTTGGAGTAGTGTCGTTAGTGCACTAATCACCTGCATTGAAACTGAAATAAGCTGAGGCGTATTCAGGAACTTATCTCTCTCCCTCTTCGTCCGTCCGAACGTTTGTGACAGTATAAGCATGCGGGTGGATCCAGCAATTTGGCAACCATGATTTCATCCCATTTGAACACATGAGAAACAATCGATTCTTGAGGGGGCCATGACCCTTTTACTAATCGATTGTTTCTCATGCATTCAAATGGAAATAATACACAGTTGCCAAATTGCTCGATCCGCCTTTGATAGTAAAATACACCGATAGGAGACTCACGGTAAAGTTACAAGACACACGGAGAAAAATTTATATTTGGGGCTACCAGAATTACTTCTACGTAATAGTTAAATGTTCATTTGCGTATCCTTAACTAGATTACTGGTAATATTCAAAATACGTTTTTCGTTGAAACCAGCAATATCCTCACAGATACCAGAATTTACATTTAAATATTACGTAGAAGTAATTCTGGTTGCCCCTAATATAAATTTTTCTCCGTGCAGCCCCTACAAACACTGAGAAAAATTTACGGTTGCCGCAACCGGATGTCTTGTTAATACTTACTTAACCGGAGTTCCTGTCATTTTAACAAGAAATTCCTGTTATTTCAACTGGAATTCCGGTCAAGTAAGAAAATTCCTATTGAAATAACAGTTTATTCTATCGAAGCAACAGGAATGGGGCTCTTGCAAACTTTTGCTATAAGCAAATAAATATAGTCCAATCTTATGTAAAGACCAGCGAAAATCACGAAAATCACCCTAAGAAAGTCTAAAATTCAAAAATAAACTCACATAACTGCTATAACGGCTAGATGGCAAAGGCAGTTCGACGCAGGTATCATGGGAGATTCCTGTCTATTATGTCACTTTCTCTACGGAAACACAGAGATATGTCTCAATTTAGATAGGAATCTCCCATGATATCTGCGTCTCTCCGCCATTAAGCCCGATTCTGAGAGTGAATTTCGTGATTTTTTAGTGTACTCATCGTCATTTTTACAGGTTTTTATGCAAGAATCAACTCATAAATCCCCTATAGCAAAAGTTTGCAAGAGCCCCATTACGGTTAAGAGAGTATTAACAAGACGTCCGGTTGAATTCACAGGAAAATTTTTCTCAGAAACTTGAGCTAGCCATGTGTACATGCGACTCTCCTCTCTTTGACCAAGTGACTCAAAACGGCGACTTGAAGACGTCACGAAAAGAGAAATAGAAGAGCAATAAAGAATGTTGGAAGTTTTTCTCCAGCGGTAGTAGCTGGAGGATGGGGGAGGGGGAGGGGGGAGAGGAAAACACTCGAGGAGACAATCGCATCGTTTATCTACCTTTTACGCAATTAAATCCACTCCCGGCCACTCTCCTTTCCGCAGTCTTCACTTTCATTAATTTTTATTGAATTAAGAGGAGGAAGAATCACCGAGTCACCTCTGACCCCCTTCCTAAACACTCCCCCTCCCCTCTCAGGGTTTTCCTGCCGAGAAGTGACGGTGCGATGGGAAATCGGAAAATGAAATCGTGCGATTTCTTAATTTATTCCGGGCAAATATGTTGACGGCGGCGTACGTAGGAGGGCGGGGGAGGAGTCGCTGCTCGTCGGGAGGAAAAGAAAAAGAACAAGTCAGAGATGAAGGAGAAGAAGAAGGAGAAAAAATATAGTACACACAGAAAGGAGAGAAGAGGTTGAAAGTAATTACATCAAATACAAAAGTTTGTTTTAAATTCTAAATTGAGAAAAGAGTTTCTAATTACTTTAAAAGAGCAGCGCTCCAACCGAGAAAGATGGCTTTTCGCCCTTTACCCCTCCCCCCCCTCTCTCTCCCTCCGCCCCCCTTTCCTTCGTTCTTACTATCTCACTCTCGCTCTCTCTGTTTCTTGCTCTTTTCTCAAGCTTTCCGATTACTTTATTTTTCGTGGGTGACGCCGGAAGTGTGGATTTTCCTCCAGGTTTTTTCCTTCCTTTTGTTTCCTCCCCCTCTCTGCTTCGCCCTCGGCACAGTGGATTCTGCATTCCGCGGTCACTGTGTTTTAAGTTCGCGATGTAACTTAATACGCTGAAAAAAATGTGCTGAATTAAACTATTTATTTTCCGGTTTAGTTCTAAAAATGACCGGTTTCACCGTTTGAAATAGTTAAATTACCTCCGTGCTGTGTAAATTCAACTACTTATTTAAAACGGCAAAACCAACAGCATTTTCAGGACTTAACCACACTTTTAATTATGTAAAAAGTAAAATTAAACAATTTTTATTCAATGAAGGGACGAGGATTAAAGACATTAAGACGTCCAGGGCCCCCATAGAGCGTATGCAAGTTTCTGACAAAAATAATCTTTGAGCCTGGGGCCACATCGAGTTGGAACTCGACCTATAGTTAAACCGATGATCATCAATGAACCTCAAGTGAGGCTTCAGACATACTAGAGCTTGACTTGAGGGTCATCGATGCCGTTTGGTGTGAAAACAGTGAGTTCATACTAGTTCAAGTCGAGTCCAACTTTTCACCAACTTGATCGAGCCCCCGAGGCCTAAAAACACCCTGATTTTCAGCCGTTTTTGGGTCAAGCCCGAGTTTACTCGTTTTTCTCCTTTCGTGCGTCGGGCGCCTTCGATTCATTGTATAGGCAATTCTAACTCCCCTAAGTACGAGTAGTTAACTACCTTCCCTCTATAAACGAAAGGGTGACGCGGCGCGGCGTTCTTTTGAACTAACGTGGTCACTAGAGGGCTAAAAATAGACGTTGGCAGAAATCAACTAGAGTCCCTTGATGGAAATATTGTATAGGGAGTATATCAGTATACCGACACGACGCTTTATGCATTTTGACAGGAGTCGATTTAGTCGACCGCATGAACGAATTCGAAGGTTAAGTTCGACCGTGGATCAGTGGTGGACAGGTGGATTTGCCGGCATTCCAGTCCGTTCCCATACGTTCCTCTGCGAATCGACTCCTTTCGTGTGGAGCCTTCGATGTCGTCAACTCCTGCTCGACTCCGTGAGAGCCTAAAACCAACGACCAATCAGCACTCGTTGAGCTCGTGTCGGTACTTACATTCCTATACAATATTTCCATCAATAAGGGATACTCTAAAATCGACGTTCAAGAAATCTTGCGGTTTATACAATTGTGCGCCGCTCCGCCCAAACCATCTTTCCTCCATCATTTTTCCTTATTTATTCTTTCTTCTTCTTTCGGGTTGTAACATTTGGCGTGTAGTCATTTTTGAGGCGGTGTTGGGATTCCTCCTCCCGGATCGTTGAGCCCCCCGGACCGGAGGGAGTCCCGTCCCTTCCCGACTTTCCCCTTCAACCCTTTGGTTTTGGAAGGTAATTAGTCCCGTTTTGCTAACTGTGAGGAGGGCAATTACGTAACACCTGTTTGCAACTCTTTATTTTCTTTAAATACCCCCTTTTCATCCCCGACAGACGCCCTTTCCTTTCCCGATCGTCTTAATTCCGCCCTCCTTTCGCCCGTTTTTTCACCCTTTTTGTTGTTTCCCTCGAGGGGTTTTTCTCTCCTCCGTCTCTAATTGTGACTTTTTTCGCTTCCTATTATTTGGTGTTACAAAATAACCGAGTTTCCTTAATCGCTCCCGATGAGGTCAGGTGGGGTTGAAAAATGGGGTCGCTCCTTATTTTAATTAAATTAATTTCTGTTCCGAATGGTTTTTAATCTTTCGCGAGAACTTTTACTGATGATTCTCTCCCTGTTTCTGTCGGGTTATGACTAGTGAATGGGCATTACCGCACTCCCATTTTGCGTTCTCCCGAAAAAGTGTACCTTCTCGCGTGAAAAAATAAAATGAAATGAAAATAAGAGGAAAATAAAATGAGTGGGATGGTAACTCGATCGATTGCAGAGTTTTAATCAGTGGCGTAGCGTGCAATTTGGCAACGTTGCATTGTGTCCATTGAAAGTCACGTATTAAGGTCGAATACGAAGTTGTTCACCAAACTTCCAATGGTTTGATCTTTTTCATGGGTTTGAATGGACAAACTGCAACGTTGTTAAATTGTACGCTACTGGTTTTAATCCTTCCTGTGCTCGCAACCTTTTTGAGACATCCCTTCACAAAAATTGGTATTAAAAAAAAAAAAAAAAAAAATTAAAATGTAAGAATGCTTTTCCTATTTCTCAAATAGTTTTTCTTTCCAGCTTATTTTCCTCATTTTCTCTTTCCTTCTTTTCCTATTAATTTTATTTTCTCCACTTTTATTTATTTTACTTTTTGCTTTTTGAAGTTCCAGGGAGGGTTCGGCTCTTGACTTCAGCTCAAGCCCAATCCCCAACAAAACCGTGTGTTTATATTCCGTGGAAGTTTATAACCTAAGCAGCCAATTTTCATGAAATTTTTTTGTGAGATTTTCTAGATTGCACGCTGAATTAGGAGAAATAATCATACAATTTTACAGTTTTACTTTTCCTTTAGAAATGGAACATTAAGACAAGATTTTGAGACGTTTTACTAAATTATGACTACAATATCCCGGTAAAAAAAAAAAAAAAAAAGTTGAACCTATTTGTACCTACTAATTCGTAAAATTTGTTTTTTCCCCCGCATCACCTGTTAAAGGTCGAAAGGAGGCATTTCAGATCGATTCAAAACTTTTTCAAAGTTGCCTTCGAATGCCTTCCGGACGTCCTGGGGACTTTGAACTCCCATTTTTTCCCGCCAATCACCTTTTAGAGGTCCGAAGAAGGCATTTCAGATAGAATCAAAACTTTTTCAAAATTTCCTTCGGATGCCCTCTATGGACGTCCTAGCCGGGGACTTTAAACGCCCATTTTTCCGGTACGGTATAGTGACATTTAATGGATGTTCCCAATGACATTTTCATGGATGTAGCTCGTTGATAAAATACCATGCGGTTTTTAGTCATTTGGAAAAATTGCTCTCAGACCCCAGTGGTATAATGAGAGTGGGTTGAAATTCAGGTTGAGGTCACCCGCGCCAGTAAAGTACGGAATCAAAGTAAGATACTTTTCGACGAACCCGCGAGATCAGACCCTCAATTGACGCTGAGCGTCGTAGTCAGGTCAGCCTTCAATAGCGACCGCTCTTCATGAATAATCACCCGTGATTACGTTTAATTGCTTCATCGCATGGAAATAAAAAAGAAATTTGAAAAAAAAAGGGAAAAGGTTAAAATATTATAAATACCGAACTGCTGCAAGTACTGTGCAAAGTGTGCTGTACAAAAGTCGGAGACCGGAAGTCGGGAAAAAAATTACCTTTAACTTAATCGGAGGGTAAATATCGTATTCTCTCTCGTATCGGTTTGGTCGTTGAGGGAGAAAATCGGTGTTGCCAGTTTTTTTTTCATTGATGAAATTTACTGTTATTAATTTATGTAATCTTTGGAAATCGTTCGTTTTGTGACCAGTTATGTGACTCTGCACAGATAAGTCAGGAAAAAAAAAGTTTCGGTATCGCTGACAAAATCTTTCGTCGAAGAATGACGCTGCAAAAGACTTCAGTTGAGCTAACCAATTATTAACCAAAGCTTTACTATAGAGATTTTGCTGGTCTAACCAAAGATTTTTCTGGTTCAACTAAAGTATTTTGCTGGTTATTTTTCTACCAAAGAGTTTCTTTTTTTTCTTTTTTTTTTTCTTTTCTTTTCTGTGAGGCCGTCAATCGGACACTTTTTTCAGAAGGAAACTTTCCAAGAAATGTCGACTTGTGTATTTCTCTGCTGAAGAAAAATTGATCGACGTCAAAAAAATTTAATTTTTGAATTGTGTTCCTTGCACAGCATCTTGTTTTTATGTATGACCTAAAATGAAGAACTCTCTGTGTCGTGGCCCGTAGTATAATGAACAATCATCTTAACCATCCTAATTTTTCTTCGTTAGAAGGTCAGAGGCTCAGTATTTTTCTGACTCTTATCACAAATAACATAACAAACTAAATACCTTCAGGACGGAATTTCTCAATTGTTGTAAATAAGGGATAAAATATCACACGAATCAGAAAGTTCTTACTTTAATGTCACACAAGTAATTCTGTCAGATGTATAACAGTAAGAAATGAAATTGAAAAATTTAATTTTCTTTGAGTCGATCAGTTTTTCCTCAGAAGAGATAACATTAAAGTACACTTTCTTTTTTCATTTTTATTTTTACTTTTATTTCTTTATACAGGGTGTAACATAACTATATACATTAATTTTCAGGGCGTGTTTTAGAGGTAAAAATAAGATTTTTTTTCCTATAAACAAGGGTCCGAAATTGTAGTCTTTTCGAGTTACAGTTACGAAGTTTCCGAAAAACAAATTGAAAAATTGTCATAACTCCCTCGTGACTTTTTCTTAATGCTCGTAAATAGGTACTATGTTGTAATTTTAGGGGTTCTTGCAGATTTTGGCCGTGAAAATGCTGTATGCCAAAATTTGAAGGGGTTTTTGGGGATTTTCTTGAATTTTCTCACTTTTTTTGGCCAAATTAAGTGAAAACATGCTTTCGGATTCATTGCATTCATAAAACAATTAGAATTACTTAAAAGTTCGTAAAGAAATATTCATTTTTGATCTTTATAAGTTTTTCCCATTCCCAAACCATTTCCGAGAAAATCGTCCCTGAAGTTGCAGGGGTCGGCCAATAATCGCCTTTTATTTGATTTTGTCAATTCTTGGCCGACTTCTCCAACTTCAGGGACGATGGAAAAACTTGTAAGGACCAAAATTGCATATTTTTTTTTACGAAATTTTGAGTAATGCTAATCGTTTTTGGGTTTAATGAATTCGAAAGCATGTTTTCACATAATTTGGCCAAAAAAAGTGAGAAAAATCAAGAAAAACCCCCAACACCCCCCTCAAATTTTTGCATACAGCATTTTCACTACCAAAATCGGCAAGAGCGCCTATAATTACATCAGAGTACCTATTTCCGAGCTCTAAGAAAATTGAAATTGAAGAGAAATTGGATTATTGCCGAATAAATTCTTGAATATCATCAATTCATCCTCGAATGTTTCCTACATATTATGCCGTAATAGTGGGTAGAAATATTTTTCCAAGAAGCAAGCCGTATTCTCTTTTTCAGCTCGACAACGCTGTAGAGGAGGGAGAGGAGGGGAGGGGGGGAGAAGAGAGAAAGCTAATGCGAACGTAAACGGTAATCAAGAATGTCATAAATTGATTGTGCTTTATTCGCAAACGAAGTGAGCTATTAGTCGGGCGACTCCACTGCTGAGAAAGACAGGACCCTATTTATTGTGAAAAGCTTGATTCGTGCGGGTCTCTCGCGCTCTCGGTCCCCAGATCTGGGTCTGGGTCCCTCACTCTCTCTCTGTGCTCTCTCTGTGAGTCAGGAGTCGGATGTAGTCAGTCGGTACAAGACAAATGGTCCCGGAGAATATTTCACCTACAACGTGCGAGCGGGGATCCTGAGCCGGAAAATTCGTTCACTGTTTCCCCCCGATTTTGTATTTATATAATTTTATTTATTCGCAATTATTCATTTCATTCCTTCGTTACTTCCGCCGTTGCGCCTTCGGGAACTGCGAACCAGGGTGGGCAAATGGAACTCGAATACCCCTGGTTGAACTGCCAAGTATACTTTCGGTACTCGATCTGACTCGCCGAGTACATTATACATACAGGGTGTCAATTAAAAAAGGAGCCAGGCTTAATATCTCGAAAACGGCTCCGAATTTCGAAAAACGCTGAAACACGTGTTCGATTATTTCGAGGGGGACATCTTTTGAGGGGGTCCTCAATTTCGGGGCCCCCCTCTGGGGGGTCCCAGGGGGGTCAAGTCCCATATTTCAAATGGGGACCCCCATTTTTTATTTGATAATCGGAAAAAGGGTCAAATTCTAAGACTTTTGGCGCAAACTGAAAGTCGATATCGTTTTTCATGTTCGATATATCGAAGGTTAAAGTTCGGTATGGACCCATCTTCAGAAATTCGTAACTTTCTTTAAATAGTCCAAATTTCAAAAACTTTGGGTCTAAAATGCTCTACAGAGCAAGCACTTTGCAGAAAAAAATTCAATTTTAACAGAATTTAGTCAAAATTTGGTTTTAAGGCTCCCAAACATTTTTAACTTTTTTGGCCCCCGCGGGGGGCTATCAGAAAATGCCGAGAGACGACCCCTTTCGAGTGATACATCAATCGAAAAGGCGTAACAACCTGAGCATTTTGGCGCAAACCGGAGGTCCATATCGTTTTTCATATTCGAGATATCGCATTCTGTAAATCGACATTTGACATTCGATATCTCGAATATGAAAAACCATATGGACCTCCGGTTTGCGCCAAATGCTCAGTTTGTTACGCCTTTTCGATTGATGTATCACTCGATAGGGGTCGTCTCTCGGAATTTTTCTGATAGCCCCCCGTGGGGGCCGAAAACGTTACAAATGTTTGGGAGCTTTGAAACCAAATTTTGACTAAATTTCTGTTAAAATTGAATTTTTTTCTGCAAACTGCTTGCTCTGCAGAGCATTTTAGACCCAAAGTTTTTGAAATTTGGACTATTTAAAGAAAAGTTACGAATTTCTGAAGATGGGTCCATATCGAACTTTGACCTTCGATATATCGAACATGAAAAACGATATCGACTTTCGGTTTGCGCCAAAAGTCTTAGAATTTGACCCTCTTTCCGATTATCAAATAAAAAATGGGGGTACCCATTTGACATATGGGACTTGACCCCCCTGGGGCCCCCAGAGGGGGCCCCGAAATTGAGGACCCCCTCAAAAGATGTCCCTTCGAAATAATCGAACACGTGTTTCAGCGTTTTTCGAAATTCGGAGCCGTTTTCGAGATATTAAGCCTGGCTCCTTTTTTAATTGACACCCTGTATATTCGGGAGGAGGACAGTTTTCAAACTTCAATTTTAGTGTAATCTACGCTGATTTTCAAAAATCAAAGACTATTTTCAGTCACTGTGTTGTATGATTGAACAAGGTTACAACGAAAGAAAGAAAGAAAGAAAGAAAGAAAGAAAGAAAGAAAGAAAACTTCGTTGAAAAAACCTAACCTAACCTCTCTTCGAAATTTGAACAAAATCAAGGGTGACAAGTCGGCGACCCCCCCCCCCTCCTTGTAAGTTTTGGGTCCGCGACCGCCACTGAATTCGGGAGATTATCTTCTTGCGTTTTCGTCCTCGCGTCAATCTGATAGTAAACGCAATCAGAGCTCGACAATTTCGTAAATCGGTGACTCCAGTATTGTAGATACGTTCGTGGAATAAAAGAGAAACTGAGAAAGTAAAAAAGAAAGGAAGAGAGAGAGAGAGAGAGAGAGAGAGAGAGAGAGAGAGAGAGAGAGAGAGAGAAAGTAAAAAAGAAAGGAAGAGAGAGAGAGAGAGAGAGAGAGAGAGAGAGAGAGAGAAAGTAAAAAAGAAAGGAAGAGAGAGAGAGAGAGAGAGAGAAAGTAAAAAAGAAAGAGAGAGAGAGAGAGAGAGAGAGAGAGAGAGAGAGAGAAAACAACTACAGGGGAGAGAAGGGAGACTACACTCGTAAAATTATTATTCATATTTGTCGCTGGCTCTTTCCTCGCGGTCGCTCGTTTGCACGGTGGAGGAGGGATGAGACCGCCTTTTGACACTGTGTCTGTGGCCTTCTGTCCTTTGGTGGCCCCCCTCTCTTTTTTTCGCGTCACACCGGAATAAAGGCATAAGAGGACGGGGGGGGGGGGGCAAAAAAAGACGAGTGAGTCAATGTATCCGTGAAGGTGAGGAAGTTGTTTGTATAGAGAAAAGGGCGCAAAGTTAGCGAGAGGAAAAGGAGAGAGAGGGAGGCAGAGAAAGAGGGAGAGAGAGAGAGAAAAGAAAGGAGTGTTGTGTTGAAAGTGTGGGAGGGGGAGAGAAAAAAAAGCTGCTTAGAGTCTAAAAATGTTTATTATTTCGCGTCCTCCCGAAGCGCCCTCGAGCTTTTTCGGGATACTACGCGACGGGCGGGGTGGGGCGGTCAGAGGGAAGTAGGGTGGTACGGGAGGTAGCGCCGTAGGGGGAGGGGGAGGGGGCTGATGGGCTTTCCTTTCGCCGGTCAGGGAATGAATGGGCTTCCTGTGAGTTGGTCAGCAGGGCGAAGGTGCCGGGATTTCCTGTGACGTGCCAGCCAGGGGAGAGAGACAAAAAGTTCCACCCCCTCCTCCCCCTCCGCCACCCGCATCCTCGCCATACCGCCCGCGAGGAAGACGGTTGGAGTCAGTCCCGTTCGTCCAGATATGACCAGGAGACCCTCTTAATGAGCTTGGATCGCTATATTTATATATGTTGTCCGAGCTTTAATTTTCTCATTCTCTCGGTTTAGCTTTCTTTTCACCTCATCCCCCACTTCTCCCTCTCTCTTTTCTTCTCTTTCTCTCTCTTTCTCTCTCTCTCTCTCTCTCCTCTCTCTCTCGCTCTTTCTCCCCGTTCGTGTTCTTGATTCTCTTTTCGTCTTGCAATAACGTCTTTCACGCTCTCTGTCTATTATATATTGACGTTCGTCGCTTGGTCTTTGTTATTCGAGTATTTGTGTGTAAAAGAGCAGGGCTAAGCAGTGTTGCCAGATTGAGGGTAAAGAGCCGTGTGGTCCCCGTTTAAATCAATGTAAAACGTACGGCTTTTTCACCGCAATCTGGCAACACTGGGGCTAAGCTATTTTACTCAGGGAGGAAACCTGAGAGAAGCTTAGAGAGCTGAAAGTAACCGACAAAACACAGGAACAATGAAGAGGATTTTGTTCTGACTCTGGAGTGGAACTCTGAATCATTTTCTTGAGTTCAAAGATGCAGGAGGTCAAAACATTAAACCTTCAAAACAATATCGTGGATAAGAAATCAAACGATCAATACATTGTGAATTTTCACAAATAACGAGTGACCTTTGCGCTTGGTATGGTAGGCAACCTGTAAGGCATTGTGCTTTGACGATAGGCTACCACGTTGAGCCTCGATGCTTTTCAGGTTGCCTACCGAGTCAAGTACGCAGAGGTCAGTGTAAGGTAGCAGGGTTATCGTTCAGGGAGAAAATCTGGGAAATTATAGGGAAAATCCAGGGATTTAGACGGGCTTTCGGAGCTTCACTATCTAAGGTTTACAGCTAGAAGGTAAAAAATTAATTCTCTAAAACAAAATCGAAGATCATTAATCAGAAAATTATAAAATTGTGATTTTAAAACAAGTGACGTCTGCACTATTTACAAGTTTAAAACTCGAAGCGGCAACATTTCGAATAATGTAACTGAGTTCTTTGACGAGGACCTCCTTTTTTAAGAGTGTGCCGTGCAGATGAAGAAAATTCAAACGTTTTGGTCTGTAAGCACTTGGGATACCTGAACCGCGGTATCCTATCAAGAAACCAGGTAATTTACAAAGTGAGACAGTAATAAAAGGATTTAAAGTGTGCAGGAGCGGCACGCATATTATCGTTCCAGGTATCAGGGCTTTCGGTGGTAGGGTAGCCTATAAGTCGCATCCTGTAAGATTAAGGCTATATTGTTGGAAAAAAGGACCCATAAAATAATGAGTGTGTGCTCTTCCTGAGAAACCAGCATTGTAATTGAATAGAAGTTTTTATTTAAAGAGCAAACCTTTTGTTTCATGCAGTGGCGTAGCCAGGAATTTTTCTTGGGGGGGGGGGGGTCCGGGGTTCGAAAATTGTCATGGGGGGGGTCCAAAGATACTAATTTGGTAAAATTTGTCTGAAAACGCAAAAAATGACCTTTTTTTGGGACAAATCTTGGTGTCATGGGGGGAGGGTCCAGACCCCCTGGACCCCCCCCTTGGCTACGCCACTGGTTTCATGAACCCTTTTCCCAAAAATGGCCTCAATGGGTCTGTTGCAAACTTTTGCTACAACGATTAAGAGTGTTTACTTTAATGTAAAATCGCCTGAACAGTCCATTGGTGGCATCAGAAAGTCATAAAATGCAATAATAAAACTCACAAGAGGCCTTTAATGAAATCCAATATGGCTGAGAAATATCAAGCAATTTGTATGCATGCCCCACGGACATCCAGCCAAGGATGGCCAACTTTGCTCACTGGAGGTAGAGGTTATGTGTTTGTTTACGTTGTGATTGGTTGTGATCGATATTGTGAGGTTGGCTATCCTTGGATGTATGTTCGTGGTGCATGCATACAAATTGCTCGAAATTTATCCGCCATTTTGGATTTCATTAAACGCCTCTTGTGAGTTTATTATTGAGTTTTATGACTTTCTAATGCCACCAATGGACTTTTCAGGCGATTTTACATTAGCTTACTCTCTCTTAATTGTTTTAGCAAAAGTTTGCAACAGACCAATTGTAAAAGCTGTTTAATCAGTAGCATGCGTAACGCAAATAGCACATGTAGTAAATATACACACTTACAAAGCAAATAAAAATATTAATCCTTGACGAGCCGATGCTATGATTTCTGGCCTTGACGGCGGCCTTTCGAAATCTCGAGTCGTCTACAACAGTTCATAGTCTCCAGCGTTTCCGCTTCCTTGGAACGAACCGCGAGGACACGCGTAGAAAAACAGGAGTCAGGAAACCAGGAAACCAGGATAATTGAGCGGTAAAGGGACTGCTCCGCCTGGTTAATTCAATTAAAAAGTTAAAACAAGCAAAAAACGGCTGGGAAAAGGAACGCAGGAGTGCATGAGAATGACGGGACGGGGCGTGGGGGGGGGCGGTTCGCGGTAGTTTAGGAGGAACAAGAGAGAGCGCGGGAAAATACGCGGGAGACAGAGGAACCGCGGAAAGTGGTTTGATTTGACTGTTTGTATGTTTTGTCAGCGAGGTCGGTGAATGGTGAATTGGTGAGTGCGGTGAGCGGTGACTCGGTGAGTGGAGAGAGGTTCTCTGGTTCTCCGGTTCTCCGGGAGGAAAATATTCTGCAGCTAGGTGAGCACCCAAGCAAATAAAAATGGAGTAATGAAGTATGATAGGTCGTCTGGTTATGACGGGTGCATTACACTTGAAACGTCCCGCGTCACGCCAAGGCAGTGATACAGCATACAGCATACAGCAATCCCTGTCCCTGCTACGCTACGGCTCGACCCCCCCCCCCCCCCTCCCCCGTCCCATGTCGCCTCACCCACTCCCCCCTCCCCCCTTCTGCCCAAAGTTCACTGCTCACTTACCCCCTCCCTCCTCCTCATCCCCCGGTACTCGTCGACGGGTTTCGCGGGGAGGATTAATCATTCTGCGGGGTTGACAACTGACAGTGGAAAATGTTATTACACTAATGCGCCACTCTGCAACTTCTCTCTCTCTCTCTCTCTCTCTCTCTCTCTCTCTCTCTCTCACTCTCTTTTCACTCTCTCGCACACACTCTCTCCTCTCTACACCGCGATATAACCTACAAATATAAATATGATCCGTATACATAATACATATTTATCCGTATGAGTGCTGCCGTAGTAGGTACTTTGGAGCAACTTATACGTTTTTTGTATTTATATGTATATATTTTTTTTTTCTACGCGGTCTCGAATTATGGACCACAAGTTTGTCGGGAGTGTTGTCTGTAAATGGGATTTTAGACAGTTCAGACCACGGGCGCCGAGAGGGAACACTAAGGTGGTATCTCCACTTCCCCTCCTAGAATTTTGGGAACAAAGTGTTCCATGCTAATTTCCCCTAAAAATGACCTCAAAACGTGCAATAGTATAAGTTGAGGTAAATTTTTGATTTTGACTTTTTCTGTATCATGGCCTGAAAGTAAAAAGTGCGTGAATAGAATGATATGAAATAGTACGCCAAATTGAAGGTTATGTATCATGGCCTGAAAGTAAAAAGTGCGTGAATAGAATGATATGAAATAGTACGCCAAATTGAAGATTACGCCCATACACTGAATTAAATATAACGCGCGCCAAAAAGAGAGAAAAGTGAAAAGCACAAGAATTTATCAACCTAGGTGAAGGTCTGACACTGTTATTACTAGAATTCTGGTATTTTTACTAAAAATCTTGAACAGTTTGAGGAAATTCTGGTACTGTGATTATATTCAACACCATAATTCCGTAATAAAAGTACCAAAATCTTCTTAGTCGTCATATAATAGTTGTTCTTCTGGTAATATCATTAAATTTAGTAAATCCTACCTGGCAAAACTGGTCACCGCAAAGATCACATAAAATTGTTCCAGAAGTCACGTAAACTAGGTGATATTTCCAAGAAATTTTGTGGTACATATTTAAGTGATCTTTGGTGACCAGTTTTTTCAGTGTAAGGTCTAGACAATTAATTCTGTAATCTATTTTAGTAAGTATCTTTCGTTTACAAGTAACCTTTTTGGTCCACTCTTAGTGCAGAGTTTTGCTTCAGCTTCTAAAATGACGGCGCTTTATACACGTTTTTTTTTCGCAGTTCCATGACTCCTGTAGTTTTGAAAATCCCTGGTATAAGCAATGATCTTCCGGGGAAAAAATACCCGAAAAAGGTACTTTCTTGAAATCCCTTTGGAAAGAAGAGAGAAAGATAAAGCTTAAACAATTCGAAACTTCGAGAATCGGGAACACGCTGTTGTTCAAGAGCTGACAGGTCCTGAGGGAAATAAAAATACTGACCGTTGAACAGGTCCGAGGAGGGGGTTAAGTCCTTTGCAATTTCTTCCCAACTGCGATGAAACCGCATGAAGGTATAAAAAAAAAAAGTTCCGCTTGAAGATTGAGCCATCTGACCCTGTGTTACAGTTCCAAAGCTCAAAGCTAATAAATTCACGTTACTCTACGACGCACTTTTTGTCAGCCCTTGATCAAAGACAATTAAAAATTTTAAAAGTTATTGGCACAAAGGGAAAAAGATGCATGGGCGGATCCAACGATGTGGCAACCTTGATTCCTTCCCATTAAAACGTAGGGTAAACAATCGATTAAGAATCGATTGTTTCTCATGTATTCAAATGGGAAAAATCCATAGTTGTCAGATTGCTGGATCCGCTTTTGAAGAATAGACATTGACCGCCTTTGTTGAACTTCCTATGCTGAGAAAAATTTTCCTGTTGATGCAAGCGGACGTCTGTTTATACTTACTTAACCAGAATTCCCGTTGTTTCTATAGGCATTCCTGTTAAAATAAAACGAATTCTCAAAGCTAATAAATTCACGTTACTCTACGACGCACTTTTTGTCAGCCCTTGATCAAAGACTATTAAAAAATTTAAAAGTTGGCACAAAGGGAAAAAGATGCATGGGCGGATCCAGCGATGTGGCAACCTTGATTCCTTCCCATTAAAACGTAGGGTAAACAATTGATTAAGAATCGATTGTTTCTCATGTATTCAAATGGGAAGAATCCACAGTTGTCAGATTGCTGGATCCGCTTTTGAAGAATAAACATTGGCCGCCATTGGTGAACTTCCTACGCTGATTGTGAGAAAAATTTTCCTGTTGATTCAAGCGGACGTCTGCTTATACTTACTTACTCAACCAGAATTCCCGTTGTTCCTATAGGCATTCCTGTTAAAATAAAAGGAATTCTTGTTACTTGACCGGAATTCCTGTTGAAACAACAGGATTATCTTGTTAAAATAACAGGAATGCCACTTAAGTAAGTATTAACAAGACGTCCGGTTAAGGCAACAGGAAATTTTTCTTGGTGTATACAGTAAAGTCCGTAAATTTCCTTATAAATTTATGAAATTATCGGAATAGTATGGTATTAAAAATCGATATAGTATCATCTCACGACCTCAGCCCAATTTTCAATTTTCAATTGCAATGAAACCTGAACGAATATGAGCTTCAAGGTGGAGATTATAGGATTACAATGATTCTGTATAGGCGCGAGTTCAACTTGTAAGTTTAGTAATACCAAAGACTCCGCCTAATTAATTAACAGCTTAGCCGCGCTGCCACTCCTCCCGAGATGCAAAGCATTGCCTGCCGACAGTACAGTGACCGTAAATTACGCATTTTCGCAGGCCTGAGGCCTCGCAGTCGTAAATCACCCCGCGACCGAGATATTTTATCGGCCGAATCCGCGCCTTCAAACCTGCTCAAGGCAACAGGGGTGTGCCTCATCGAAATTCGAGACGATATCCTTACACCACACTGATTGTGAGACTGTGAGTGGACCTCTAGATTTTGAGTCGACACGCGACTCTGCGCCTGCTGCAGTGCTGCCGTTTTGCGTATAATTAATGACATTTTTTAATTCACCGATGGTTCCACCAATTGATAAAAGATTACACATTTCAGTTCAGTGTATAAATGTTCTGCACGAAAAAAGACCAATTTGTAATCTTTTCTCAACCGGTGGAGTCGTCGATGACTCTAAAAAAAACTTGCGGTTATTTTAATAATTAAACGGCGCGGCGATTGCACCGATTGAGAAAAGATTACGGATCAGAGTATTTTCGTGCATTACAGTCAAGCACTGACTTGAACCGTGTAATCTTTTCTCAACCGGTGGAATCATCGGTGAATTGTAAAATACCATTGATTATACGCAAAACGGCAGCTCTGCTCTGAGCACAGTGGATGACAGTTTTAACTTTCTGGATAGCACAAAAATCAAGATTATGAACTTTAGTCAGTGAATCTTAGTCACCTTACTACATTTAAAAAAAAAAAAAAAAATTCTTCGGGCCATTTTTAATCAATTCTAATTTTCATCCATTTTTTGCCTAATTTTGGGGGTAAAATCCCCCTAAATTTTAAAGTAGGACAAAATCCAAGAAACCCATTCTTGCTAAGTAGGAAACAAATTCTTCTTGCCAAATTTGAATGCAAACAGACCATTTGTAGAAGAAATGTCATCCGCGATGGACGGACGTTTTTTGGGGATTTGTCGTATGATAAATTTCACTAGATTATGGTAATACGTTGCATTTACCATACTATGGTGAAATTTACCATACTTTCTATCAGACTCCAAAATCAGTCATGCGCATGATAAATTCGACCAGTCTTTTTTTTTTCTGTGTGGGGTGCGCTCTTCAGTGCTACATCAGCTGAAGTAAAGAGAACAGAGATTATCGTTGAGAGCACACCCAATATTTTACATTCAACTGTTTTTCTTCGATCCGTGCAAAGAACAGAGTTTAATTGGCTACGAGGCAAAGAGATTGATTGTGACCGCACAGCCGCGCGCCTTGTTCTTTGCTCGTCTCAACCTCATAGCGGAGGACTAAGTCTTACTCCCCCCCCCCCCCCCACACACACACACACTGCCGCCCCATTCGTAGTATCCAGTAAGTTCGAGCGACGTTGGCTGCAACAAGAGAGAGGGAGAGAGAGAGGGAGAGGAGAGAGAGAGAGAGAGAGAGAGAGAGAGAGAGAGAGAGAGAGAGAGAGAGAGAGAGAGAGAGAGATAGAGAGAGAGTAGGTCAACAAGATTTGCAGCCCCCGAGTCTAAGTGTCCCTGCAGCTTATAAGCGCACCGCTGAGCTACATCCACGCTTGCCAGTTTTACGAAAGGGAAAGAGAATTACCCGCACTTCCATTCAAATCAAACGAGGAGTCCAACGAGCCATAAAAAGCGTTCTAGACTTCATCCCTTCATTGTCTCGATGTAGAAAAGATTATGCATAACAGTACTTTTCAATATATACGTAGATACGTGTACCACACCACAGGATATTGTAATCTTTTCTGCACGGATGCAGTAAAACGATGAATTGTAGTACGGTATTATAATCATAGAGGGGTGACACTTTGTGTCAAGTCCTACCCCAAAAAGGCAGCTTGGACGAAAGTCCTAGTTTATCCCTTTCTTTTGAACCGTAATTCAGAAATTGTAATGAGTGTGTTGCTGATTTTTGCGACAGCAATGAAATAGGTCAATGGGGCTCTTGCAAACTTTTGCTACAGGGGATTGAACAGATGATTCTTGCATAAAAACCTGTAAAAATGACGATGAGTACACTAAAGAATCACGAAATTCATTCTCAAAATCGGGCTTAATGGCGGAGAGACGCAGGTAGGTATCATAGAGATTCCCATCTATATTGAGACATATCTCTGTGTTTCCGTAGAGAAATTGACATTAGACAGGAATCTCCCATGATACCTGCGTTGAACCGACATTACGATCTTGTCGTTATAGCAGTTATGTGAGTTTATTACTGAATTTTAGACTTTTTAAGTGCGATTTTCGTGATTTTTGCTGGTCTTACCATCAGATTGGACAATGTATATGCTACAGCAAAGTTTGCAAGAGCCCCATTACAACTTTATTTCAAACCAATTTCAAATGGATCTTTCTGGAGAATTTTAACTGACGGTTATAATAATAGAGGGAAACAAAGCGAGACCGTATGAAACGTCAATAATAAGACGTGGTGTCTTCAAAATTACCTTCTAGAAGGCCCCTAGAACTATAGTTAATGGTTTTAGCTCGTTGGGAAAATCTAATGCTCTTTTTCCCCAGATCTGATAACAATGCCTCGCAGAAACCACCGCGCCGCGCCGCATCTAGCTTAGGAGTTATTTATTCGTTTATCCCACCTTTCCAGTATTGCCAATTTTAGCGGAAAATTAAAAAAACAAAAAATATAGTTAAAATGGGGGAACTGCGTGTAAATTTAAAATTTAATTTTTCAAAATGGCAGCCCCGCACCTTTCGCTTTCCCAGCTCCCTGGCCATCCGTTATCCGCGGAAAGGGACTTGGACTATAGCGTCTCTAATTTTAGACGTTTAATTGTTCGCCTTCTTTTGATGCGCACCGCAACCAGCAACACACGTCACACATTTTACAGTTTTACGAGTTTTCTTGTCTCACTTTTCGAGACTCCTATATATGCATTACGCGCGCAACGACGACCCTCCCTCTCCTATCGCTCGGGTGGCTCATGAAGAAAGTCTTAATCAGAGTCGGAGGTGGGTCTTGGCATTCGGACCCAATTTGTTGCGATGACACTTTTAAATGAATGAATCTTTCAACGGTGAAACAAACGTTTTGTCGGTGATGCCAGCTGCAGCGCGAGCCCGCCGTTCGTCCGTTTAATGAGCTCAGAAGCAGGTACAGTCGACGGAGTTAAGAATGTCAGACGACGCCTTGGATTTTGGGGCAGGTAGGCCACCTGCAATGCTTGAATTTGTCGTGGTAAGTATTGCAGGCAGCAGCGGCGTAGCGTGCGATTTGGCAACGTTGCAATTCGTCCATTTCAACCCATTGAAAAGATCGGTGTTCGGTGAACACCTTCGCATTCGACCTTTTACATGGGTTTAAATGGACCAACAACGTTGCCAAATTGGGTGGCACGCCACTGGCGGGTAACCTACCGAAATCCAAATCTAGAGCGTCGTTTTGCATTCTTTAATTCGTTGACTGTTTCACCAGATGTTCACTTGGAGGCTACTTTGAGGAGACAACTCGATCGTCTGAAGAGGCTTTCATCTGATCAACGATCGTCAGCTCTTCTTGGTCAACAATCATCATAAAATGTCCACCGAACTATTACAATTACTTATTATTGTTCTTTTTTCTGAAGAAATCTTTATTTTCATTCTTCCAAAATAAATTCCAAATTTATCTATATCTGATCAACGATCATCGACTCATCACGGTCAACAATCATCATAAAATGTAAACCTAACTATTATCAGTAATCGTTTTTCTGAAAAAAAATCTTTAGTTTCATTCTTCTTTAGTTCCAAAAACGCGTAACCTTACCATGGAAAGGCCGCCTACACTTTAATGGTAGTTTCTACATATCCAGTACACGGAAAAAAAACTACGGTGAAAATAACCATACGGATACCTGGTTTTGGCACCTGCTAGATGTTATGGTAATGTTTACCAGAAGTATACTATGTTTTGACTAGGTTCTAGGTGATGTTACCTGATTGCATGTCGAATTTACTCAAAGTAACGGTAAATGTACCATACTTCTGGTTAAGTTTACCATAACATCTAGCAGGTGCCAAAATCAGGTATCCGTATGGTTATTTTCATTAATCTTTTTTTCCGTGTAGTGCAACTATAGAAATTCTATATCTCTCTCTTCTCTCCATTGAAACACGTATGTTTGATAAGGATAAGGGGACAAAACCCCGAACAATTTAACATTCATTCTGAAAATAAGTGTTTTTCGGCAGCCTCCGGGAGTATTCAGGGAGGAGCGGAGGAGAATGGGAAAAAAACATAGGTAATTTGAAAGTTGGTAACAACCCTGAAAACAGGACACTTTGTCTTCCTTCAAGGAAAAAAAAATCAAGAAATTATGAAAATAATGCAGGAGAGTGACTCGGTGACATTTCAAAAACAGGACACCGTGTGTCCCATCACATCGGTCGCTCCTTGCGCTCATGCACCGATCACCGATTATGGTTCACCTCCCCCATCGCGAGTGGATTTCCGGAGACTTTTTTATTACTCGCTGAAAAAGGGGCGAGATGGGAACTTTGGATGGAGGGCCTTCGCTGCGTAAGGGTGGGGGGGGGAGAGCAGAAGTTGGAGGAGGGATCATAGTGAAAACTATTCATTATATTTATTCGCAGCGAGGTCATTAGAGGGGACACAAGAGACTTGGGCGACTCACGGTTCACACACACTCTCGCACACAAACACTAATACAAGCCATGATCATATACACGTATAGGTACTATAATTGTTATATATCGAATCAAATGTTATCTTTACGCGTCAGGCATAGCCAGCCGTAGCCAGAAACGTGTATTTCTCTCTCTTTGCCCATTTGAATGCATGCGATAGAAAAGGATAGATATTGTGGCTGTCACGTGACTTCAGCTCCTGTTGTTGTCCTTTTCTACGGAATATGTAGTTAAATGGGCAATGAGAGAGAAAGACACATTCCTGGCAATGTTTATGGCGTCAGGTCTCTCTCTCTCTTTTTTTTTTAAATCGGCAGCTCACGTGAGTCGTGTGCCATCGGCCCTCGCGTTCGCGTCCCATTGCGCGCGACACGTGGCCGCATCCCTGTGTCCCTGCCTGCTCCTGCCTGCGTCCTGAATCCACGGACGGATCCTTCCTGTCTCCGGTAATTCGTTTAAATCGAGGGTCGCTTCCTGCCCAGACCCTGCGGCCCCGCGATGTGGTGCCCCTCCCCCACCCGTCTTCGCCCATCGGCACCCATTGACACTCCGCGGGCTCTGCGACGAATCCTCATTGTCTGCACCATTAATCCAATACGGAGGAGGACCCTTGGACCCCCCCCCCCCTCTAAACACCACTTCCTAGCTTTTGCTTATGAGAGATTTTCTCTTCTTCAGTTTCACCTCTCTCTCTCTCTCTCTCTCTCTCTCTCTCTCTCTCTCTCTCTCTCTCTCTCTCTCTCTCTCTTATTATACCTCGCGCTCTCTTCCTTCCCCTCTTTCTTTTGCTGTGTCATTTTGTCTCCTCCCCTTCTTCCAACCTTTGCGTGCCTAATGTCTCCTTTTCCTGCGTTAGGTATATAATTTATTCCCCTTTTCTCTCCTTTGACGTTCGGAATGGGATTTCGAAATTTAGTGTCTGATTTTTTTTTCGCTTTCGCTTTACTCCTTCAGGAACTTGACATATGCATGAATACGCACGGAAGACACGCGTGTGGTGTCTGCACCGTGTGAAGGCGATTTTCGCTTTCGTCTCTTTTCCTCCTTTGTCGAACTGTGGATGTTGTGTATACATGACCTTTTTCTCTCCCCGTCGCGTCGTGTCGTGTCGTGTGGTGGTTCTGGGGGAGGAAAAAAGGGTGGGGCCAAAGTTTGCGTGAAGAACCGCGATTTAAATAAAGTTTTTTTCCTCCCTTCCTTTCCTCCGACACTATTGTCAGTGATTCTACCGTGACACTCTTTCGTTTTTTTTTTTTTTTTTTTTTTTTTTTTTTTTTTTTTTTTTATAATATAGCTTTGTTGAGAAATTGTGTTCGGAGTATTGAAACTGTGGAATGTTCTCCGTTGGATGTTTATATGGGTCGCAGCTTTCAAGTAATCCGTAAAAATTCGAAACGGGGATGTATCAAGTACCATGGTTGAAAAAATGAAAGGACGTGATCAAAAAGGGTTTGTTGTTGTGCAGAGATTAATAAAAATGGGGAAATAAATACGCAATTATTTTATTCTTTAGAAGAATTTATTCTTTTTAAAGTGATTCAAGCCAGAGTTCATCGAAAAAATAATCTTTAATGTAAGTATTCACTTGCTGTGAATTCATGATGCATGTATAAAATAATTTGTTCGTATTCATCAATTTGAGTCGCACTTGTCAAACGAGGCTGTCTCCTCAGTATATCTGGGTGTGGATAGTCAGTAAACGCTATCTCTTTTCGATGTTCATTCTCCTAGAGTTCGTTTCAGACGGGAAGTGGGCTTACTGCGTTTATTACTAGTTTTGTCACGCAACCCATTTAGTCCCGATTGAATAACTGATCGATCAGGTGGAACATCCTGTGTTAATTTTAACCAAAATTTCAATTCTACATGACGCTGCAAAATCATAGATAGTAAAGTAGCAAACAGATTGACAACTGTCATTTATAGGACCCAATATATACTTACGCTAAAGCTCGGTGACCTTTGAAACTCAGCCGCTGTATTCTCAACCCTTTCCAACCTGAAAATACTTTTTGTTCAGAGGCTGATTTTTGGCCTTCATAGCTGATCTTGGCTTAATTTTCTCATGTAAAACGATATGCATATCGTATTTTTATTTTCTCATGAGATTCTATGTTATTCATGTGTACATTGACATGTACACCTGGTCTGAAAGGTTTAACAAGTAGAAGGGAGCAAGATTCAACTTGTTCAATCTCGTCTTGTCTCGCCCAAAAGAGCAGAATCAGCCTCCAGTGGCGAGGCGTGAAATTCGGCAACTATGTATTTTCTCAGTTTAAATTCATTAAAAAAGTCAAACGCTTTAGTCATCGGCGTTGACCAGGCATTTCGACCTTTCTAATGTGTTTAAATGGGAAAAATGAACGTTGCCAAATCGCACGCCTCGCCACTGTCAGCCTCCCGATCCCCACTTGTTAGCTCCTTTGAGTATCCCATTTGATCGTCTAAAGAGGCCTAAAAATGACAAAAAACACAACAACATGTACTTACTTACCTCGACCAGTTGAGGGGGTCACTTTTCTTTCGTTGCATCACATTTTTGAAGCACTCTCTTACATTTCAGCAATTCTTGGAAAGTGCGGAAACTTTTTGTTTTTTCTTTTCCTGAAACAAATCATCCTCCATTTTTCCTCCTACACCCCCCGTCCCCCCGCCTCTCCCTCGGCTCGACAGAACTCGCAAACTTTTCCAATTTGGACGTTACCCCGAAGATGGGCTCAGAGCATTTCCATTATATTTTCGCGCGGATCGGATCCCCGGCACTTCTCGCTCATATATATTTTGAGGCCGAGCCAGGAGCCAGGAGCATCACATCCGAGGAAGCCCCCATAATTAATGACTCCCCTTTTAATCCACTACGCTGCTGAAAATCGTGGCCGCCGTGGAGTGGAGTGTCGAGTAGTGTAGGAGTGGAGTGTGGAGGGGGGGCGAGAAAGTGAATGAAAACGGTGGTTGATTGATTCGGGCACGGGCGCCACCCCCGCGCTGCCCGCAGACCTCCCCCCCCCACCTTCACCACCAACTCGGCTATAGAAACACCGAGTTTTATTTTCGGGGGGCGAAACAGCCCCCACAGCGCGGCATCGGCGTGGCGCACACCGATCGACGCTGCCATATTGTGCTGATTTAGTTTCAAATAAATTAGTTGTTTCGCACAGTACGTCTGAATCCAAAACTATGATCGTAAGAAAAGAAAATCGACTTCAATTTGATGATTTTTGTCTGTAACTTATCTTATGTATTAATCACTAAGAAAAACAGAAAAAAATGCTTGGGTGGCGGTGACAGCACGTACCTGTGGTAGATAAGTCAGATAAGTATGGTTTAGCAAGATACTTTAGTTTAGCTAACCAAATGGTACTGTACCCTTAACTAAAGATATTTTGCTGGCTCAACTAAAGTCGTTTACTGGGTGATTTTTCTATCAAACTTTTGTCCTCCTTCTATGCAGTGATTGGTGTTCTCAAATCTCCCGCTCGTAAATTATGTGTCCAATGGGCCTTTTTGAAGACCCGCGCCCGCGCTGTGCAACCCAGCAACGCCGCAGTTTGTCCATTTAAATTCGTTTTAAATATCGATTTCGAGGCAGCTCCCTGTAAAACCTCAACAAATCGATCCTTTTCGTGGGGTTAAACATACCAAATGCGGTGGTGCCCAATTTCACGAGACGCGATCGCAACGTATGCGTAACTAATCCGGAAAATATGACGCGAAAGATAAAAAGTCACCGCGCGCACTGACATGCATAAGGAGACGTTGATAGCCAGGAATTCGTCTTTCTTACTATTTGCCCATTTCAAGACACGAGTTAGAAAAGAATAGAAAACTGGGATATGAAGTCACGTGACAAACCCCATCTCCATCCTTTTCTAACACATGCGTTCAAATGGACAAAGAGAGAGAAAGATTAGCTCCTGGCAACGGCGACTTCTTAAACGGAGGTATATAACGAAAGGTCGCGGTGTCAGGAGTGCGCTTTTCACCGCCGTGGAGGAAGGTGATTGGAGATCCTGGAGGAGGGATGAAGGTTTTCGAGGGGCGTAAAGAGTTGGGAGGAGGAAAGGGGGTGGAGGATTGGGGGAGGGGGGAGGGGGGAGAAGTGAGAAGCACTTAGCAAGGTGGCTCAAGTCCATGGGAGAGAGACACGTGATGGTGCATCCAACATCCAGATTTCGATGGAAACGATGAACGATGCTTTGCGCCCGGCGATGATCCTTCTCGCGGATATTTTCGCCTTCCTTTTCTTGTGCGAGTATTATCCTCTCCTCCTCCTCCTCCCCCCCCCGATTTCACTTTCTGCTCCCCCCCCCCGACTATATTTTCCCTCTCCCAGCAACGCGACGCGCCCTTTTATTATCATTGTTAGTTCGCGATCCGCTTTATTATCTCGTATCTTAATCGGAATTCCGCTTCCTACCCCTTCCGACTATAATAGTTCACCTTGCTCGTCAGACCGATTTAGTGATGACGTCACGATCATAATTGAAGGGTAGAGTGGATAAAGGGGTTATGTGACACTTTTTTGATTTTGAGAAAATCGACTTTAAAGTTCAAAGTATGGACGTTTTCGACTTTTTAGCTGTACATCAACCGCAACAGCTTCGAAAGTAGGGTCATATCGTACATTTTTTGACCAAGTTGGAAAATTTTACCATAGATACCATCATAACTCCTTCATCCACTGCGCTAACTCGATTTTTTCCAAAATGTCACGTAACCCCTTTTCTACCCTTTCATTGGATCCAAAAAAATGTTCTATCTCGATGACTCTTGGGGAGTTGCTCATACGAAATTAGATCCAATTTTTTAAAAGTTTGACGTCAATTAATAATTGACCGTTAAGGTAATTCTTCAGCGTTTAGTGCCGATTTCTGCCACCAGAGCGCTACCGTTCGATTAAAGTCAAATTACAGGCCGAAAGTAATTTATTTTTAAGAAAACAGAGTGTCAGTTACTAGATAATTATCTGAAGAATGTCTCTGTAAAAAATCTCTCCAATAACTTCAAAAATAAGGCTGAAAGTACCAAAAAATGTAATAGCGCAAATCGATTCTTGTATCGAAATACGATATTTCATTTGTTGGTACTTTCAGCCTTATTTTTGAAGTTATTGAAGAGATTTTTTGCAGAGACACTCTTCAGATGATTATCTAGTAACTGACTTTCCGTTTTCTTAAAAATAAATAGCTTTCGCACGGAAAAAAAAGATCAGTGAAAATAACCATACGGATACCTGATTTTGGCACCTGCTAGATGTTATGGTAAACTTGACCAGAATTATGGTACATTTACCGATACTTTGAGTAAATTTGACATGCAATTAGGTAACATCACCTAGTGCCTAGTCAAAACCTAGTATACTCCTGGTTAACATTACCATAACATCTAGTAGGTGCCAAAATCAGGTATCCGTATGGTTATTTTCACCGTAGTTTTTTTTCCGTGCGGCCTGTAATCGGTTGGTAGCGCTCTGGTGGCAGAAATCGGCACTAAACGCTGAAGTTGCACCCTGATCTCCGAATGCCCGCTTAGAAACTATACTTTGACAGTGGCGTAGCCAAAGGGGGGGGGGGGTCCAGGGGGTCTGGACACCCCCCCCTTGACACCAAAATATTTCCTAAAGAGGGGTAATTTTTTGCGTTTTCAGACAAATTTGACCAAATTATTATCTTTGGACCCTCCCCCCCCCTTGACAATTTTCGGACCTCGGACCCCCTTCCCCCCTAGAAAAATTCCTGGCTACGCCACTGTACTTTGAGGATCCTTGATCTTCTGAAGTCGAGGTCTGAAGGACGATTCCGACCTATCAATTCTCTATTAAAGTTGGTCATTTTTTGCCAAATGTCGTCTCTTTAAGTGTTACAAAATTTTCGGCAGTAAAACTTTTCGGGGATTCTGAATATTCTGATTTTAATCTTTGTAACGCGTGCCATAAAAATCACAGATATTACAACTTTCAATGAAAAGCCGTTTCCAAAATTTTGCGTCCCAATTTTTGATCGCTCTAGCCGCCGTAACAGAGAAATATACTTCGGGAAAATTTGATCACCGAAGTTTTCAGTTGCCTGCAGGAACCTAAATGTTCGGTCGTGAGTACCGAATGCTTCATTTTGTAGTACTGAAGACTGTGGCAGGGGCGGAATTTCGAGTTATATTTTCTGCGAAGTCTTTAGTACTTCTAATGAAGTATTCGGTACGTACGACCGAAGATTTTGGTTTCTTCAACCGAAAACTTCGATGATGAAGATAAACCGAATCTTCAGTTCAAACAACCGAAGTATTTTTCTCTGTGTATGTCTCGCTTGCTCGGATTTAGAAATGTAGCCCTGACAGTGGCGTCGCGTGCAACTAGACAACTTTGTATACTACCATTTAAATTCATGTAAAAGATCGAATTCAGGGGGTGCACAGTGCACAAGGAAATTTTGATATATTGAATGAGTTTAAATAGAGGAGTAGCATTGTTGCCAGATGGCACGCTACGCCACTGAGCCCTGATGAGTTTACAAAACGTCCATTTCTTCCTCCTCCCCTGGTTCCATTTTAACCACCGATAAGCGACTCCGATTTATTACTAAAAATGTAGACCACATGTCTAATGCAGCGTTACAGATACAGAATCTAGAGTCCCTTGATGGAAATATTGTATAGGGAGTACCGACACGAGCTCAACGAGTTCTGATTGGTCGTTGGTTTTAGGCTCTCACGGAGTCGAGCAGGAGTCGACGACATCGAAGGCTCCACACGAAAGGAGTCGTTTCGTGGAGGAACGTATGGGAACGGACCGGAATGCCGGAAAATCCGCCAGTCCACCACTGGTTCACTGTTGAACTTAACCTTCGAATTCGTTCAGGCAGTCGACAAAATCGACTCCTGTCAAAATGCATAAAGAGTCGTGTCGGTACTCCCTATACAATATTTCCATCAAGGGACTCTAACAGAATCAAGCAACCAATCTATATGAGCGGACGGAACATTAACAATGAGCACGCAACACGCAGGACACCAAAGGTGCAGCGCGGGTTGCATGAACAAAATATGACGAACACGCGTGATCCGGGATGCCGCGTCGCATTCGGTCGTCAGATGGCACATCTGTATTGTTGTTATCGTTCACCGCTCGACGTGCGAAAAATATACGTGTTTTCCCTTGTAATGACCGTTTTTGGAGTCCGATCGTTTTTCGTTGGGCCTCAACGTTGTCGGTGTTGCCAGCTCGACAGTTCATCAACGAGCTATAAATATATAGAGGGGTGATGCCATAATATTGACTGTTTTAGATGATTAGCGGGAAATTTAAAATCCAGGACTCTGATCGGCTGAGATCAGTGGCGGCTCGTGAATTGCGATTTATCGATGTCCACTCCATTTGAAACTATAGAAAAGTATCGATTTCTTGGGGGTTCAATTGTACCCCCATACGATCGATACTTTTCTATAGTTTTAAATGGAGTTGACATCGATAAATCGCATTTCACGAGCCGCCACTGGCTGAGATGCATTATTTAAACTTGAAACCGACATCTGCTGATTGGTCAGTTTTTAATGGGTCTGTTGCAAACTTTTGCTGCAACAATTAAGAGTGTTTCATCTCATGTAAAATCGCCTGAAAAGTCCATTGGTGGCACTAGAAAGTCATAAAATGCAATAATAGACTCAATGCAATCGAAGACTCCCGAAGTTTTTAAAATGAGTTTTAAATCGCCCTGCATGTATATCGTCTCTACGAAGTCGGAAAGCTCTTAAAGTTTGCATGAACAGTTCATTTCCCTCGCCGACTTTTTTTACGAGAACGGCGAGAAAGAATGTATGAATGAATGGAAAAATGAAGAATGGATCGTGGGTAGTAAATATTTGTACCGATAGAGAAAAGTTTTCCCCACTGCAATTGCAGCAGTGTGGCGGATGTGACTCAGCCATGAGGTTCACAATGGATAGAAAACTGGATTTTTCTGGACGTTAAAAGTTATAGTTCCTCTCAAAGATTACATTTCCTACTCTTTGTTGAAACAGGGTTCCACTATGGCTGTCTCCTTGATGTCCTCAAAAGTACAATTTTGAAAACCATACTCTATAGTTATAGCTAGTTGTTTTCTCTCAGAGTAACTGTAATGCACTGAGGTGTGGCTTTTTGTCTCATCTGTATTATGTAATCTTTGTTTTGGACCCAATGTGTGGCGTCTACACTGTTGCAGGCGGCGATCGAGCGATCGAGTATCTTATGCGAGTGAGCAACGAGCGCCATAGTAGCGCACGGAGAGTTTCTTCATCTCTCTCTTTTCTCCATTGAAAAATGTTTGTTAGACAAGGATGGACAAAGGGGTAAAACCCCCTCTTTCTGTCCTTTTCCTACTCATACATTCAAATGGGAAATGAGAGAGATGGAAGAGATCCTGGTTGCGCCATTGACGAGCGCTCATTGCACTTTAACTGCATCGCAGTTTTCACTTGGAGAGGAGAGGAGAGGAGAGGAGGATTGTGCAAAGGGTGGTGGGGTGCGTAAAAGGAGTCGAAAGGTGGGGAAGGGGGGGAGGGGTTGAACGACCAAAATGAAAATGAAATCCAAACGGGGTGAGAGAAGGGACGCGCGGGGAATCGAATGATATTGGAAAATGATTAGTCGCTTCCGTCAGTCTCCTGTCTCCTGTCTCGCGTGAAGTGTTGTCGAATCGTGCACTGCTAACGCTCATAAAACAACAGGTTTGCTCTTCAACTTAAAAAGTCCATTTGCTCACAATGCTAACTTCTCGGGAAGAGCACACCTATTGTTCAACGCGTCCTTCTTACAGAAATTTGTTTAAATGAAGGTTTCTCTGAAAAAAAAAAAAAAAAAGCCTTTCTCTCTTTTTATGATACGAATAAATGTGTTAGAAAAGGATAGGTAGGACGAGTTCCGTTCCTACTTGCATAACGGATGGTGCAGAGTTTTAAAGAACCAGAAACTACAAGACCAATCGTTGGTTTTAGGGGTCATTTCCGTAATCGGTAACAGGAATTTTCACGGATACCGATAGTTGTTATAGAAACGGCATTGCATTAAAACGTTTCGAGCTACCATATACGAATGAATATTTCCATCAAAAGTACCTATTTTAGCAAGTTCAACAAAAACAAACCGTAGATTTATTAATATATTTGAAATCACACTGCTTTTGAGGAGTCAAAAGGTCACTCTGCCAGGTCATTCTACCTGTTATTTGCTCTTACAAATCTATATAATTTCAACGAAACATCGAAGTTACTGCCCATTAGCCTTGAAACTCCTTTGGGGGAAGGTACGCCTTTAACAAAAATATTCATTAATTTGTTAGCTTTGAACGTTTAAATGATGAAATTTCTCTGATTTTTCGACGCCAGCAAAAAGTTCTGTTAACATAGAACTATCAAAAAGTATTGAATGGAATCGAACTCAACTTATGTGCCTTTTATCTATCCAGGAACCTCGAGTCCACCCAAGAAACCCTCCCAAAATTACACCCTAAACGACTTTCAAAATCCGAGTCAAACTACCGTTTGATGATAACATGTTGACAATCGTCTCTCGCGACAATCAACTTTCTAATGAGCAAATCGCGATCGGATTCGCCGTAAATCTCGTTAATAAATCCACCTCACAATCAGACAATATCCCTTGTTTCCGCGCTCCTCAATCCCCAGGGGACTGGGGGAGAGCAGACCGAGAGCCCTAGCCGTGGACCGCGCGTATAGAGATGAAGCGCTATAAAAGGAGCGATTAAAAACTGGAGCATAGACCACACGCACGACATCTGGTGGCACCGAGCCGCAGGAAACACACCGTACACTTGTTTAGTTGTTCGATGGAGGAGGAATGAAAACAATGGCCAATAAATAAAAATAAAAACACGCTGGAGAAAATGATGGAGCGAGAGGAGGAGGAGTATAGTCAGGGGAAGGATTCCCTCCCTCCCCCCTCCGTCTGTGGAGGAGTACAAAAAGGGACAAATGAAGGAGGAGAAGGGAGAAGGGAGCAGGAGCACCTGGATACTTTGATGAAGGGATCGGGATCAAGGAGAGGGGTAACTCCTTCGCGGCTGTAAAAATTACGAACGGACGGTACACAGTGGGCCAAAATTTGGGTTTTTCTGGACGTTAACATTTTTTTTTTTTATTTTTTTTCCGCTCACGGAGGAAAACATTGTCCTGAAAATGGCTAGAATTCTAATAAAAAGTTCTTTCCAAGAAATTTTTGCAGTTTTAAGAGAATTGTGGCCTTTTAAGTGAAATTCTGGCCATTTTGACCATGTGTGTATTCTGGCATCTTTTATCAAATTATTGTGGTAATAAATGTCACAGTGTATGGCCGAAATATCCAGAATTTTGCATGAAAACACATGAATTCTCCTGTAAGCTGCCAGAATTTCTCTTCGATTACTTGTTATTAGAATTGCGGCTATTTGTAGTGGAACATTTTTCTACGTGCTTCAATAATGTTTTGTTTGTCCCTATTTTTATGCTACTAACCTTGGATTCTGACTTGTTTTAACACTTACAGAATCAACTCACCACGTGCTCATTTATAGCAAGCAAGCAGTAGCTACAAATATTCTTACTTTGCGGTACTTGCTTTTGCCTACATAATTAATTGAAGACGTTCAACCAACCATTCTTTTGAATAGGTGTATCTTTGAAAGCTGTTGCTATATAGCAAGACATACTGCATGATTTCTGTTGAACAAGAGTGAGTTCGATAATGTTAGTCTATCACTTTTTACTGAACATAATAAAAATAAAAAAAATTGAATAATAAAAAAAAAAAAAGTTAGAAGCTACACATTTCTCTTGATCCACCTATGATCACATTAGCGCAACCAGGATATTTTCCATCCCTCTCATTGTCCCTAATCCCTATGAATGTATGAGTAGGAAAAGGACAGATAGATGATGGAGTTTTATCTTCTTGTCTTTATCCTTATTTAACATATTATATAGTGTTTCATAATGGAGAAAAGAAAGAGATAGATAGTTCCTCTCCGTTACTACGATACTGGATCCCGATCCACCACTGACAGATCCAAGATAGTTTCCTTCTCTCTCTTTTTCCATAAGCACGAATGTGTTAGAAAAGGATAGAAGAGGGGGCAAAAATCACGTGACTGCCCCTGATCTGTCCTTTTCTTACACAAGCATTCTAATGGGAAACGAGAGGAAAGGATAAATCCTGAATCCGCTTGTGCGATCCACTGTGCGGCTACTCCGCCCTTGTACTAGCGAAAAAAAGTGTCACACTTGATAACACACATCATGAATAACAGAAGCTTTGGGTACTGGATACACTGGATACTGTCGAATAAGGGGAGGGGTAAGGAAAGTAGAGAGAGAGAGAGAGAGAGAGGGTGAGAGGGGTGGATCGAAAGGGGTTAGCCCCAAATGGCACCTCCCCCGTAGGAAAAACCTGCGAGTATGAGACGCGTGCGGCAAGCTCCTGCTCAAGCTCCCACTGCATTTCTCCCGTGGCAGAAAGACGGGGCGAGTCCCGAGACCCGGTGTCGTGTCGCGGGACCGGGTTAGGGAGATGTCATTAACTCGAATTTGAAACAGAGGAGGGGGTAGAGGCATAGGTCCATAGGTCCCGATTAACGTTTGAACCCCTTAACTAAACCCCACTCCTCTCCTATAACCGACGGCGCCGGCCGCTCAGTGGAAACGGGCTTTGGTCCTTTGTTGGATTTTGTATCCGAAAGTGCATCGAAAGAAATTCTCTATCCTTTTTTCTCTGTTGAAAACCTTCGTTTGTTGGGAAAGAATTTAAAAGGGAATAAAACTCCAACCTCTTTTCCTATCCTCTTTCTACTTATACGTGTAAAGGAAACTGAAAGATGTTGGAGAGAACCTGTCCAGATGCACATGTATTGAATCGTGCCAAAAAGGTTGAGTTTTAAACTTCGTATGGCACAAGAGTTAACTTCTTTTTTTTTGGGTTTATTGGGTTATGCTCCAATGAGCTATAACTTTAGAGTGGCAGCGGATTGGTCCACCTTGTGCCACACAGGGTAGAAGGAATCCCGGGAAAAAGCGGAATTTGGACGGCAGATTCCAAGGCTTGAGGTTAAATTTTGTAGGTCGTCCCCAAGTCGTTTCCGGCGATGCTCGAGTTTGTTTGCGGAACGACCGGAAACTACCTACAGAATTTAACCTCAAAATCGATTTTTACGGCAAGATGGCGGCGCCCTAGGTGACAACAATGAACCAGCGGAACGTTCCTTGATGTGCCACTCTAAAGTTATAGCTCATTGTTATGCTCCAGTTGTGATCCTACGTCCATCTACAGACACGCATTGAAGGCAAGGAAAGTGTAATGAGTTTTTATCAGAAGACGTCGAAGAGTTGAGAAGAGTTTAGAATCACGCTTGACCAATTTACCACAGGGTACAGGGACCAAATTATGTTACGGCTTGACGATCCTCCGGAAGACGTTGGATGGTGATGCGTACTTAAGTATGGTTACGTGTGGTTTATACCCCTCGTAAGTGCTCACCGATCATCATGCGTGTGGGACCGTAAATACGTAACATTATTCGGTCCAGGATCTGAGACCATCATATTTTGTCACCCTGGCCGGGGCGGGACTCGAACCCGGGACATCTGGATCAGTAGGCAGTTGCGCTAACCACTGGACCACAGAGACCAACAAGAGTTAACTTGAAAGACCATTTAAGTCAGAAACAAATGAAGGTGCAGTGCCACTGACCCAATTCTACGACCTCTCTTACATGCATCAGGTGTGGTCAAGGAGGCACCAATAAACAGTTGCCTACTGATAAATTATGGCCTATTCTACGGACGTGCCTTTTCAGACTAGTAAATTGAACTTTAAAAGTAGCTTTTACGTTAACTTTTAGTGATAGGTGCGCACCTTTTACTCATCATCAATGATGTCGAGGATCATCATCAATCATGGCACAGGATCTATTTCCTGTCAAGATTACAAAAAATCTTGAAAGTTTGAAAATTATGCAAGTTGCGCGCCGATCAGTAAATGCCCTCCTGAAAGCTACTTTGGAAGTCCAATTTGAATTTGAAGAGGTCTTCAACACACGGTCAAATCTGAAACAAAGCACAGCCGGCTGCGGCGGATTAGACGATGCGAGTTGATACCTTATAGCTTGTGGACAAAGCAAGCCACCTGCGTCCTATGCAATGCTAATTTTATTGTGATAAGAATTGATGGTTACCTGAAAAGGAAGCCGAGCTTCTTTGATGATTCTAAAGATAATTATTGCCTTTATGACTGTGGACACGTTTACCTTGCCCCATCTGCAAGTATTCACTGAGCAATTTTTGTCGACAAAATATGTCATAATATTATATTCAGAGATGGACGGAAATTCTAAGACATTAAAAAACCCGAACCGGGTTTCGGGGTTTCTGGGTTTATCGGGAATTTTAACTATTAACAACTGAACTTTTGAAACAAACTGTCGCTTTTTTAATTAATAACCAACTTTGGTTTTAGAAAAAAAACGGGTGGAAAAAAACTTTCAAACTGCACAACTCAACAAAGAATCGAACTCACTCTTTTGGAATTGTTCCATATACTTTATAATACCTAGATTCAAAATATATAATGGAATAGTTTCTGAAGAACTCTCGTATTATTGTGGAGGGGAAAAAATGAAAAGTTTACAGTGTTCATATTTTTTTTAAAAAAAATAACAAATCCAAAAAGGGCTGCCACTCAATGAAATCCGATCGAAAATCGATTAAAGAATAGCGACTCTCCCTATTATCTATTATCGATCGACTCATTGCCGTAGCCAAGAATTCGTCTTTCTCTCTTTATTCCCATTTGAACGCAAGTGTTAGAAAAGGATGGATATAGGGGCTGTCAAGTGACTTCAGCCCCTAGTTCTGTCCTTTTCTAACACATGCAGTCAAATGGGCTTAGAGAGAGAGAAAGACAAATTCCTGGCTACGTCCGTGTCGATCGTACTACTATACTCCCGTTTTGTATCACTAATCGCGATAACCAACCCTCTGTATGCCACAGTCTCGCCTCACCCCTCCCTTCAACCCCCTCCCCTCCGTCCCTCTCATTCTTCATAGCTCGGTTCTCCGCGACCCCGCATTAATCGCACCTTCGTCGACCTTCGCGAGAACGCGTCATCCCTTGCTACCGCGCGGCATTCATATGCTAATTTCTCGCGAGTGACAATAAAAAAATTAAAAAAAAAAAAAGAAGAAAAGAAAGAAGAAGAACAAACTTTAATATTAGTTTAGCATTATGCTACGGTTTAATCTATTCATCACGGTGAAACTAATTCACACACGCATCGGGCACGGGAAAAAGCACACGGAGAATGCATGGAGGATAGCTCTCCTTGTTTTTTTATTTTTTTTATTTTATTTTTTGCTTCATCAGTTATTGCCCCTCCTGTGGATTGTACTGGCGTCGCACGCGACGCGTCAAATCCGGATCCACCGGTTCTTGGCGTAAACCGGTGGATTTGAGGATCGACCGTTGTTGTCAGACTGCCGTTTGAGGTGATTTGTCACATGGATCGTTAAAGCTTGTCTATGAGTGACGGTTTTTGGTCGAGTATTGTTTTGTGTATGACTTGGCCGTTGCTTTTGTAACTATTTTTAAATTGCCTGTTAATTAACAGCTACCTATGGGTAGTCTCAAACTAATGGATAACTAGAAGGATACAGAGACACAGCGCATGGAAAGCTTGTGACAGGTGTCCCTTATTCTATACCTTAAATTTGGTCGGAACTTATCGAAAGAGCAGTGAACAGTCACCTACTGTTGAGTGATGGACATAGGTTAGGTTTTTCTCATGGTTGAAATTAACGTTTCTTTTTGAAGAATAACGGTTTCTGCTCAACTATACCTATTCCAAAATTACGTATTTCAATTAATTACAGTTTTGATGCAAAAGCGAATTCGTAGGTTTTGATTTCGACTGGAGAAATCTCAATATTCACCACTCAGCAGTCATCGGCTTTTGGATGCTGTTTTATTGAGCCCCCAAACATAAATGAACTCATAGTAGAGAGCACATCCAATGTTTGCAAATCCATTTTACTTTTTTTCATAGTGACCAGCTTCAATGGGTTGGTTTAACTAGCGGCAAAAAACATTTATATTGCAAGCATGTACGTATCTCTGCGAACACGGTAAAAATATTCAAAACTTCAGGTTTGCCTAATTTCGGAGTTTCCATCTAGACTTAGAACTTTAATGCAACTATATCCAGGTCAGAAAATTTTACTTGTATCTCATCTGTCATGTGTGTCAGTTTCTTCATGTTGTAAATCCTGCCACAAGAAATAATAATATAAATTCTTGTGTCCAGATGGCCACTCTAAAACACTTGCACCTTCTCTTCAAACCCGTCTCAAATGGCTTTTTCACAACTTAGGCTTCAAGGTTAAAAAGTATGAAGCATTACAAACCAAACCAGTGTAAAATGTCCTTAAGAGATCTTCATCATGATTACATCCTTCGCGGTGTCTTCAAAATTAATTGAGGAGTTAGTTCTTTGGAAGGAGTTCTACAAAACAAAAAGTATGCTTGTTCTGAAAAATTCACTATTCAAAATGTAATGATATGGGTTTCTAACGAGTTAAACGAGTCAACATATTCTTTTCATTTGAGGCATTTTTCGGTAAATGGGCGTATGGCGATTTACGCCCTTTTTTTTGGAGAACTCATTTTTGAAATCCTGACGATGTGACTTAACAGGTGGTATAAAGTTATTCATATGTTGAACGGAAAATAACCACGAAACAACCGTTCGAATGGACGCACCTACAATGTTTTGTTATTACGTTTTAAACTTTCAAACGCGTTTTTCTCGAAAGTCGTTTTTTCGCGATACGCCCATTTACCGAAAAATGCCTCATTTGACAAATGGTCTAAGCTCCAATTGTCAAATAAAAAAGAACGATCACCTTAACTTATCAGTAACACACGCAATCACACTTTAAAATATTAATTTTACAGAACGAGTATACCCTCTGTTTTTTATGTGGTCTTTCCAAAGAACTCTTCAATTAAATTTCATTAAAATGCCTCTCTATGGTTAATATATAGTTCATTGCTTCATACATGAGTCACATCTGGCAACAACGAGATGCACATCACTCACAAGAGCGCACCTTTGATTCGATCGCCCCATAAAGGTGCATTGCCGGTGTGCAGTGTGGTTGTGCGATAAGAGAGAATAGGGGGACAAAGGAAGGGAGGGAGGGGGGAATGGAAATCAAAACATAACAGACCAGTTTAGATCCCGCACACGCGCATCGCATATATAGCACATTGTGTATGTGTGATTGTGTGTATGCGTACATGTTTTTCCTCCTCTTGTTGACGAGCTTGAGTTATGACAGGAATCAGAAGCTATAGCTTTAGGGGAGGGAGGAGGGAACAGGGGATGAATGAAAAATATGAAGAAGAGAACGGGGGGGGAGAGGAGAAAAAAAACAAGTAGGAAAAAAAAGACTATTGTTTTCATTACGGTGTTGTTCGAGACGCGTATGGTCGCGTGCCCGTTGACCGGTGATCTAAGGTCGTTTGCTTCGGTGCAGTCGGTTGCAGCTATGACCGTTGCAATTGAGACTTGTGCGCATGCGCATTGCGCGGGGACAATGCACCGAGACCGGGCACGTGGAAGGGAGGGGGGAGGGGGTAGTTGATCGGTGCAGATGCTCGATTTATGTTGATGTACGCACCGGAGAAACTAGACTTGCATACGTGTAGTAAATCTAATTCTCCGTTTTTTTTTTTGTTTTTTTTTTGCTTATTGCTTTTTTTCCCCTGTCCTTTGTTTTGTTCGCACGTAAGTAAGGGGCGCTAAACTTGTGACACGAGCTCTTTTTTTTTTTTTTTTTTTTTTTTTTTTTTTGGAATATGCGTATCAGCTGTAATCGAGGGCAAACATACTGAGACAGGAATTTTACGAGTATACATTAGTCTTCCTGATAATGTTGACTCTTGTACTCACCTATTACGTTTGTTGCTTTTTGCATACCTGACATCATGATCCCCTCATTTTAGAGAGACTTGAGAAAACTGAGCCTGACCTAAGTCGTCGAAAAATAACTTAAATCGTTGAGTTAGTAGAGCCAGCAAATATAAATTATTCGTTAGTTGCCGGAGACAACTCAGGCTGTTTTTATATCAGGTTAGTTGTATACCTGAGAAATCAACAACTTAGTCTCACTCAGTCTGTTCGACGACTTAGTCTCGAACTACTTATGCCCAAGTCGGTTTTTACGGATCCTGCGCTGAAAAAAATCGGTCTAATAATAATTCGAATAATATTACCAGAAGTGCAGCGATAAGTTAACCGAGAAATTTCCAGGACTCTTGTCACATCGTTCTGTTGTTTTTTCCCAGCATCTGATCATAGTACCAGGATTTCTTCCACATTTCCAGGACTCTTGTCACATCCTTCTGTTGTTTTTTCCCAGCATCTGATCATAGTACCAGGATTTCTTCCACATCTTCAAGAACTACTATACCGCGGATACTTGAATTTTGGCAATGGTATCAGAAATTCCTTGGTTGTCGCATATCTTTGCGCTACTGATATTATTCCTATCCTATTTTTATATCCTCGGTGTATACCATTTCCTTTTCCCTCAGTATTTAAAGGAAAAGTTGAAATTCTGGTGATGCGTGTTGAACTGCTCGTCGATAAAATCAGTCCGAACTCGAAGCAGAAATAAACCCCGAAAAATTGATGCGCGGTGTACCCTTCAGATACTTCGTCCCCGATGAATCAGATCAACCCTTAAAAATTTGATGAACTCTCGTGATTCAAGGTCAGAGCACCCGACCATTCTTCAAAGGCAATTAAGTTAGGTCTCTCGAAAAGGTCGTAGGTCATGTGCCAATCCAGTTTCTAGTGGACACACGTCTGGTCGTCTATCTTACACAGAGGCATTGAGAAGAACTGGGCAAAGGGGCAACTGCAGTCAAGGCGGTGGAGACCGGATAACTCAATGTTGCCAGACTTCCCGATAAATTACCAACTTTTACCATTGGTGGATCCAGGAATGTATCCTTCTTTCTCTTCTCCCATTAGAATGCGTGCGTTAGAAAGAGACGGATCAGAGGCAGTCACTAGATTTTCGCCCCCTCTTCTATCCTATTCTAACTAATGCGATCTAATGGGAAAATAGTGACAAGGACAATTTCCTGGATCCGCCATTGACTTTTACATTAAGTTAAATGGGATATAATTATCCGAAAAATGGCAACCCTGTAAGAGGTGCAATCGCGAAAATATGTCAAACCGAATCAAAAAAGGTTGATGGAGAATTGGAGCCGAGTGGATAGGAAAAGGAGAGGGTTATTGATGACGGGAATAATTCCGGATGACAGTAGCCCCAGGGAGGAAAGAGTTGAGAGAACAGAACGGGAGACGACCGTGAGATTGAGATGGGGCTTGGGGGGTAGGGGAGGGGGGGAGCTAAAGCTGACTCATAACTTAAAGGGGTAGGTGTCAAAACTCCTTGATACTTGATTAGTCCCCCCTCTCTCTCCCACGTCCCTCTCACGGCCCTGGCCCTCTCTCGATACTCGCAGCCGAACTGTGTCTTTAATTAATTAAGACACATGACTTTTTCGGAATCGAAGGGCTCGCGAAAACGAAAACGTGAGGTGTGCTCTTAACATAGAGATCGATTTTGATTAGAAATTGGATTTCGCCGGATGAGCGTACCCAGGGTTTGATGGGAATTTCTTCCTGGATGAGGAGGAGGAGGCGACCGGTTCAATTATCAGACGCCCCGTGAAACACTCCATCCCGCCACACGTCAATCGCCATACGACGACGTAGCATCAGCTACCGGTCAAGGAATTAACCCCTTAGTTTCCTTTTTGGCGTTTATCGGTTTTCTACGATCCCTCTCCTCTTCCCCTTTCCCCCTTCTCGCCACCGTGCGTTGAGCTTCGACACTCCAATCAGTCGCCCACCGCCACGATCTCACCGTCACGGTGCCCTCGTGACAGGCAATTCTAGGTCGGACTGTGTCGCGTCACGTGTGTTGTGTGTCAAGCGTCGAGTGTCGCAGCAATCGAATTCCCCAGTCGGCAAAGCTCAAGTCGTAGTATTTTTGAAGGTCATCCACTTTTTCTACGGTCCGAGGACCGAGGGGTGTCTCACTGACCTCAGAGTTGACATGTGCGTTTGAAAGAGAAAACATTTCAACATGGGCGCTGGCAGAAAATTTTCTAAGGGGGGGAGGGCAAAACCTGAAAGCCAAATTCTAAGGAAAGCAAACCCTCGATTTTCAATTATCTTGATTTATACTCAGCCATTTTCGAGAGATTAAGGTGAAATTCCGTATTTTTCCTCTTCCATGGTGAAACGTCGCCCCGGGCCGGCTATCATGCTTCCCAAATCGATCGAAAAACTTCAAAATTCCGAAAATTTGATGACATTCTCCAACCTCGTCTACTCGTTCAAAAATGCAATAAGAAATTCGACACATTTTGAGCGAAGGAAAAATTTCGAAAATTGGAGATAAATTTGATTCTTATCACCGCTGACAAAATGTGTCCCGGAAAAAATTTGGCCTAAAACTTTCAAACTTTCGCATGAATGTTTCATTTCCAAAAAAAAAAAAAATCGAAATTGAAAATTTTCTTGCTTTATTCCGTAAATTTTATGTGCAACTGAGAAAATCTCGCAAATAAATTTTTAAAAAATTTGCTGGTTTGTCTGGGAGACCACGATGATGGGACAAAATTTCGGGAGGTTTTGGAAAGCCATTGAGTATATATATATATATTGAGTCCCACCGCGTCTTTGTAAAAACAGCGATGATTTTGCGTTTATCCTGAGGTTTGGAGAAATCAATCAAACGTTAAACAGTCTGCCTCGAGCCAAGTCATAACGCGTTTACGGAGCCGCCGCACCTCTCCCTCCCCCGCTACAATAATCAGGTCATGTCCCGATCGGTACAAAGAAGGACTTTTCAGCCCAGACTCGAATATCTGAAGTACACTTGAGCCCTCTTTCACGCTCGTATCGACAGCATAGGTGAGCAACTGAGCGATCCGCGAATCATTCCCGACGTGCGCACTTTCTCCCGTGCGAATGAATCCGCAAGTGGGGTTAGCTGAGCGGCCGCGGCCTGGCTATGGCGGTGGGATGGGGTTTTTTTTTATTCAGGTTCGGATCGGTACCAGAAGAAAAAGTAAAAAAGAACACTTATCGCGTTCAACGGTTCAACTCGACGCAAATGAACCAGGAGGCAAGAGCAGGCTCCTGAGTACTGAGTGCAGGCGGAGTCAAAGGAAACACATTTAATTAAACAGGAGCTGCGTTATATGGACGAGCGTGCGTTCTGCGTTAGGTTGCCGTGGAACCGAGGCGGAAAGTCGATTAGAAAGAGAGAGCGAATAATAATAAAAAATAAAAATAAAAAAAACTACCGAAGGAACAAGAGAGAGGAAGAGAGAGGTTTGGAATGAAAAAAAAAAACTCCGAAAGAGCACGCGTTAAAAATTGACACGATTAAATACAATTTTTAACGAAACATAATTTACCTAAGCGATTGAGCGCAATCCCCGATCCCTCGGTTGAACAATACGGAATAATAGATGAATCCTGAAAAGCTTACACCCCCGTGTCAACCCCCAAAGTCACCCTCAAAGCCATGAATGCTCTTTCTCTCTCTCTCTTCTACCCTCCTCTCTTCTCCCTTGCGCCCTCCCTCTCCTCTCTTCCTCTCTCTCTCTCTTTCCTACTCTCAACCGGCACATCATCGAGACCATTAAATCATTTTATTTTAAAAGCCATTACAACCTTCAATTCAGGGTACCATTGGGTACCTTACCGCCGTACTTGTGTACTATACTCTGTGCACTGCTGCGCTCAGTCGAGAATTATCCATGGTCCAGCTGAGCTCACCCTACAGAACAATCAAAGTTACCCCCCACCTCCCCCATCTTCCTCCCTCTTTCCCTCTCTCCTTAACTCGCATCTACCTATGATTCATCCTTTAATATTTGACCTTTCATGAGCCTCAATGCATAAATGTAATTACTTCTTGTTTATATTATATTCAGTCTCCTTCTCTCTCTCTTTCTCTCTCTCTCCCCTCTCTCTCCCCCCCTCTCTTGTATTATTTTTATTTCCTTTATTTTTTTACTTCTTCAAAATTTGTCCGTTAATGACGGCACACGATTTTTTTCTTTTTCTTTTTTCTTTTCGCACTGCCGCTGAAGTTATGAGTTATTCATTAACGCCAAAGCTTTTACGATACTCCTTGATTTCCCGTGGCTATAATCAAGTTTAAAATACTTTATGTTCATTCGTCTGGTAACGGAAATCGAATTAAAGCGATACCCATTACGACGAGGGATCGTTTACAGTACCAGTTTAGTTTGCACGATTAATCAGTTTGAAATTTCGGTAAGCTGCATTTGCGCTGATTAGTGCGGAGCGCGGTCCTGAAGTTTTCTTGTCGGTCGGCAGATGTGGGTCCTGCCTTTTATGGCCGACCCCTCTCTTGGAAATGAATCGCAGTTGTCCGCCTGAAGACAATTTTGCAAGGGATCACTCGACGTCATAAAATCCCGATGTGCATTTCAGCTGCTGGGTTTTCTGAGTATTTGGTTCTTTTATTAACTAACAGGAAAAATGGTTGTCCTCTCCGTGAAGCCGTTCAATCATGAAAGGATAACATAGTCCAGTTCAGCGCTGTGACCTTAACCCACTAAAATACTTTGGTCTGCAACCTTGACAGCCACAAATGGAAACACTGTTGGCTTTAAAATATGACATTTTGAGATTGACAGATGGTATTTAAGATCAGCGTGCGTGTGTCACAGTCATAAACTGCTGAACTGGACGGTTTGATTTTTTTTTTTTTTTTTATCAACCTGTGAAATCATCTGTAAATTAAAATATTTCTTTTAAGATCCGCAAAACAGTAGCCCTGCCATAGATTCCCGTTACGTGCTCAAAAGCTAACGTCTCATATCATCCCTAAATGCAGGGCTGCCGTTTCTTGTAACTATACACGCATTTCCCCATTTAACTTTTATAAAGAATTTTCAAATTTCTCGCCAAAGGCAACGCTGCTCAAATGACATAACAACATGTCAGTCAAATATCATATTATTATTATTAAATCTTGCTATAATATCACATTATTAAATCTTGCTTTTTTGTCAGTGCTGTCTCAATTTCATCCAGGAATTAATGCGGAATGTTTCCTTTTTGTTTCTTGTGTTACAGTGGAGAACGAGGGTGGCGACGAAGTGGACGTCGTAGCGGTTCCCAGACGGGGATCCCTGACGTCGGATGACGAGTTGGAGGACGGCGGGAGCAACTCGTTGATCATAGACGAGGATGCTGACGTCGACGCCGTCATGTCACCGGATACCAACCACAATACACCGGTCAAAACCACCTTCACGCTCAAGAACGGGAGCCGGGAGGACACGAGAGGAGGCAAAGGAGGAGGGGGAAGAAGAGACAGCCCCCCTCGCCCTCACCCCACCCACCGATCGACGTCATCGTGTGACGACGCGGACAACGATGGTGACGATGAAGAAGACGAAGGTGATAACGAGATCGACGTCCTTGACGATAGCGATCGTACGCAGAACATCATGGAGGCCTACGAGGCTCTCGAGTCGTTCAAGGTCATGAACGGTATCGGAGACGAGGACTTCAAGGTCATGAACGGTATCGGAGATGAAGACTCGGCCGTCACCGAGACGAACGCCAAGATCATTTTGAATAACTTGAACAACGTCGTTCGGACGAAAGGGAGGACCGCGTCCATCAAATCCTCGCCAGACACCAAACTTAAAGAGCTTTTGCAGAGATCCTTCACTGCCGCGACCGCCGCCCGAAATCCCCAGTCCCAGCCCTCGCTACCGCCCACGCCCGAAACGACAAATTCCACCGGTGGAAATTCCCCCTCGCCCCGTGATCCATCGACATTGACACCCACCAAGGACGCCGATAGCAACCCCCACTTAGAAAATGATACTTCAGGTAAGTCGATTTTTTCCTAATCTAAACTTGTAGACAACAGAGCAGACAGCTCATTGGATGCGATTGGATATTCACCGGTGACTCCACCGACTGGTATCATACAAATCAGTGGCTAAATCTGCAATCTGGCAATTTTGAATTTGATCCAGTAAAACCCTTGAAAACCATAGGACAATCGCGGATTCAGAGCGATGACCATCAAATTAGACTTTTTGAACGAGTTCTAATGGAGAAAGTGATACGCTGTCAGATAGCACGCTTCGCCACCGAGTCCACCGCACCGGTTTGTGACATGATAAGGCCTCAGCACACGCTCAAAAAGTTTGATCAAACAGGCAGGCAGGCAAGGCAACATAATATGACACTTTCACTTTTCAAAAATAGACACGATCATTGTTTTCAGACTGTTGGTAATAGAACTGATACATCTCAAGATTTGCTTAAGCTTTCATCTCAATTACTTGGATTTTGAAATCCATTGAAAATGCATTTCGAGGGTAGAAATTGGTCAATTTTGATGAGTTTTTATCGTGAAATTGCTAACAAGCTTTTCAAGTGCCTACAAAGGCTTGAAAAAGGCTTAATTTAGAATGTCAAGTTGTGATGGAGGGCATTCAGGACTCCTCCAGTGCAAAGCTTTAATGAAGTTATCAATGGGTTAATTTTGACGGTGCCACCGGTCGCGGTCTTTATCCGAACGCACCCATTTTGAAAATATGTACTTCTAATAAACCTAAGGGCCCCAGGGCCAGCCGTAGAAAGAACGGCACACCGCAGTGTCTGTAGTATTGCATGCTTTATCGAATCGTCTTTCTCCACTTATTCTAAGTCAACAAATTTCAATTTCTCATCTGTTTTAAATTCAAATCCAAATTTTTGACATTCTATGAAAAACGCTCTGTTGAATGTCTTCAATGAATGGAATATGCAAAATAAATACCGTGAAGTAGTGATATTTTACTAGTCACCCATAGTTTAAGCGAGCCAGCAGTGATTTGAGTGAGTGATCTCCAACTTTTGCTCGTTAGTAAATACACCAATTCGCAAAGCGCCTTCCATTAATGACTTAGGCAAAATAAACACTGCGAAGTAGTGATAGTTAACTAGTAACTACGCTTCCAGTTTAAGCGAGCCAGTTGTGAGTGGTTTGACTGAGTGATCTCCAAGTTTTAGACTCTAGTATAAATACCAATCCGCCTTCAACTAATGATTCGGGCAAAATAAACACCGTGAAGTAGTGATATTCACCTACCCACCTAGTCTAAGCGACGACATGACAAAATAACCTGGTTTTTGGATGAGTTTAAAGACGCTCCACCATCCTACGCTTGCGAAGGGATATCCTTCAAAGCCCCAGAAAGAACGGAGCTCGGGGGAACACCCGTAGTATCGCTTGCACATTGTTCGGCCATAATTCAATTTTGCGAGTAGAAAAGTACCCACTGAGGGGAAGACGCAGCGCCCGCGAGGAGACAGAGAGAGAGAGAGAGAGGGAGAGAAAGCTAAGATAAACGGGCTCTGCAGAGTTATTAAGAGTTAATTTCATAACAATAATAACGAGAACAACAATGCCCGCCGTTACGAGGACGATCTTATCTCAGTGTTCTCTCAATAGTACTTTGTGGGTACGAAGGAATAAGTGGTGGGTGGTGGGGGGTTGCAAGGGAAGACGATGGGTGACTATTATCGAAGGAGAAAGAAGCGGAGAGGAGTAGGAGAAACGAAAGAAAGAACGGGGCAAAAAAAAGAAAGAAAAAATATGTCGCGACTCAAGGAATGATAAGCATTGTGTCTCGAATTTGTCGCGGCTCGTAAAAGCTGGAAATTAAACATTAAATTTGACAAATTATTGGGAATCTGGCGAGTGCCTCCACTTGTTTGGAACATCTTAGATGTGCCCCCCAACAATAGGCTCCAATATATCCTCGCCGTCACCCATTCCTAGACGAGGACCTCCGCCTGCCTGCCTTGCCTTCACTCGGTCCTCTTCGTTACACAAATATTTTCGGATGCCAAAATCCGAAAGACGAGCCGAAGAAGAGAATAGCAGTGCCCGGAGTATTATCAAGAGATAGGAAGTCGTTTTGCTCCTCCGAAACATGAAGAGGCCGCCTTCCATGATTTACAATATTAGTTCACTCACACAGTCTCATGATGGGAACAACCCTTCCCCCCCAAACCCAACCCACCCATCTTCCCCACCCCCTACCTCCTCCCGGTGTATGTAAGCAAGAAGAGTCAGATATACTTGAATAGTTTTGGCGAGAAGGTATCGTGTGTGGATAAATGGATGTTTGAGTGTATACATAGATACATATTCACATAGCCGAGAATAAACTAGCTCCTTTTTTTTTCTTTTTCCAAGTACTCTTTTTTAATCTTAATATCCCCCAGCCCTCCCCCATCCCATTCTTTATAAGGCTCGGCACTTAATGGTCCTCCGATTTGCAGTTATGTAAATCGAGCCCTCGTTCCAACTTTGAAATATTCGTTTCGCCTCCTGATAGGATGGCATCGAATGGGGTGTGGGCTCTCCTTCATCCTCTCCATCTTTTTTTTTGGAGTGATCTTATGTGTTTGTATTATAACGTACCGGGCGCAAGACAGCTCGCTTCTGGTTCACGATTTACGGTTCCCTGTCCGGTTCGCCTTATGAGTTCCGCCGCGGAACGGAAGGCTTTTGTTTTATGTTGCATTTGTTTTGTTTCTTTTTTTCCCCGAATGAATCAAACGTAATTGCAGCTGTGAATGCGAAATCCGTACGATGTCGGTAAATGAGCTCCGGTTCCCTACGATGTACTCGTTTGTTTTTCGATTGCACTCCCGATAGTCATGAATGAACCATTAAGATCTGTAGTTTATATGAAGGATGATAAATCAGTGAAAGGTTAACAAAAATGTCGACTTGAGACGGTTGTGGGGGAGGGGCGCTTAGTATAGTCCTGAGACAATGTTGGAGGGGTGGGTGCTAATTTTTTTCGAATGCTTCAAAGTTTTTTCTCCCCCAAGAATACCTTTTACTTCGTTGGCCGAAAAACTAAAAGGGTGCGCGGGTGCGCCATGGTGAGCGAAATTTGAGCAACTTGAGATGTTTTACTGGAGGAACCAAAGATTTGGTTGGCTCAACTAAAGTCTTTTGCTGGGTCACTTTTCCATCAACGGTTTTGTCAGCCTTACCAAAGTGTCTTTTTCTGTTTTTTATGTATAGCTCTAGAAATTTTCTCGATCTGCATATTGTTGTTCTTCTCGTAATCTATTTTTCAATTCAAATTAAAGAGGTGACTTTGCAGCACCGTATGCCAATAGTTGATCCAGCTATTTGTAATATTGAAAAAAGTCAGAGGTTTGTGAAATTCAGTATTAATGTTAAACGCAAGAGCTAGGCTGCTAGGGGCACACACGAATTAGTGTATGATTATCATTTGTCTCGGAGTCTCTCTTCCTTTCACTATCTGACAGGAATGAGGTCGACGATAGTTTTTATCGTGACAAGGAGAAGGGGGAATCGGTCGTATCGGATATCAGGAGTGAGTAGGGAAACCGGGAGCCCCGTACCACAGGACAGGAGCAGTTTGACGCGTAAACAGAGTTAATTTGTTCCAAGTTTTATCAGCGGAGTTAACTCGTTCTCGGTGCGATCTCGATGGGGCCAGGGCCCTGAGCCTGGCCTTATCACGGACAGACGGACGCGAACGGACGCACGGAAGACGAAACGAGCGACGGTAGCCGGGGTAGCGCAGCGATCGGCGTTATCAACGTAGAACTCGCTCCCGGAGGAGGAAGTGGCAATGGCGTCCTGGTCCCCCCCACCTTCTCTCCTTCTCCCCTCACCGCCACCACACCCCCTCCATAACTCCACTCCTAATTAGAATCAACTTTGCGGGATGGTGATTTTTTTTTTTTTTTTTTTTTTTTTTTTTTTTTTTTTTTTTTTAAAGAAATTGAGTTGTCCGTAGGGATTTGAGGCCACAACGCAACGGTGCGGTGGCCGGATCTACTTTAGGAAAGGGGCCTTACTGACTGATACGATAAGTGAAACAAAAACAAAAAAAAATGAAATTTGTTCAAATTTGTTGTTCATTACGCATGTGGAGCTGAAGGTTCCGAAAGAAGAACCAGGAACGCTATGGTTTGCGTCGACCCTAATCAGTGGCGTACGGTACCAGCAAGCAAAGAGGCACTGCCTGCCCCTGAGATTTTCTGAATTCGTCACAATTATCCTGTACACCTGTACCTTACACAAAGTGTCTACCTTTTTTTCTGATATTCTACTGAATACAACGCTTACACAGTGGAGAACATCCAAGATTTTTCTGAAAAGAGCCTCTGAATACTCTTTGTAATGCGGTCTTTCTGCCTCAATTTCATACCCACCGCATGCCTTTAATCCTAATCACCTCTCTGCTGCTATACAGAAGCTTAGTTCAGTGTTTCCGCTTTGGCGAATCCTCCAATTTGTCTTTTTTAACTCAATGTAAAATTGTCGAATTTTTGCCAAAGTCGGCAAGCCTGAGCACAAAAGTGCTGCCGTTCCGTGTATATTCAATCCGCGGACGCCTCGGTTTTGCTGAGGGGGTTTGAACTTGGCCTGGTGGCTACCGCCACTTCTGATGGCATTCTACAATCCATCCATGATTGAACCGTGGTTGATGCGTAAATATCACCGGTCTTAAGATTTTTATGAGCCTTCAGCCGTTTTTTTTTTTTTTTTTTTTTTTTTTTTTTTTTTTTATCAATTGACATTGTCATTTTCATTTGAGGAGAGTTTTTAGGATCAAAACTAATGGCTAGATCCACCTTTTGACCAGTTTTAGTAAAAAAAGGTCAACACTTTCAACCTTTGAAGCTTTTTAAGAAGCATTGTCGCGGCGTTTCTATGTTTAAATTACCTGCTCAAAGTATTCTCTGTGTTTAAAATTCGTCTTAAAAGTTTTCACATGATATATTTATGAATTTACTTTCTGAATTTCCGCAAATTTTTGACGATCGCAGACCATAGTGCGTCCTCCCCATACATTTTTTGAACCCAAATTTTACCAAAAAGGCAGCTGTCACGCAACTGATCTAAGGCGCATTCTGGTGGTCAAAAATGAAACTAAACACCAAACCATCGACTCACCTCAGCGATTTGATCTATGGAAGCAGTATGGTCCTAACTATGGGACGAAACAAAAGAACAACCATACTACTGATAGGAAGAGATCGCGCTGTAGACTCACAGCGCACAGCTTACCGCCGCCATGCTCATTGCTCATTGCCTCATCTGCTCCCGAAACTTTTGACTGGTTTGTTTGTAGCATAGGAGCATCGGAGGAGCCGCCCATTAATACGTGCTTTGACATTTTGAACAGTTGTAACATTTTGTGTTTTATGAGCGGTATAGTATTTACGTGCCTCCTCGGCATGGCAGTCGACACGCGGCGTGGTCGGTGTTTTACAACCGGACATATTTCAGCACTTGCAGGCGCACTTGTGGCATCCCCCCGCCCCCGGCCCCGCCACCATCTCCCCACCCACAGTCTCAATAGACGCTTTGCTTTTCGTATACGTAATACACCTCAACTCAAAAAATGGCTATTAAACACTCTCTTTGAACTCCCGTGTCAAATAAAAATAAACAATTTTAAGCTCGAAGAAAAATTCAGGCAAAAAGCCTCCTCGGGAATCGCGTTATAATAAACGTCTTAGTTCTCGAATAAAATTGAGCATCTTATTCAGATAAGTAGGCTGTAAAAGAGAGAGGGAGAGAACAAGTTTTTCTTTTTTTTCGTTTTTTCTGTTTTACTTACATCCACGCGAGCACACTGAAAAACTGCCTCGTTGTAAGTCACGACTATCATCGTTTCTTCAGTTTCCTATTTGTGAGGAAAGGATCTTTGAAGCAGCTTCCTTATCTATTCCGGTTTCCCTTCTTCTCTCTCTCTCTCTTTCTCTCTCTCTCTCTCTCTCTCTCTCTCTCTCTCTCGCTCTCTCGCTCTCTCTCTTCTCTATTTGATTTGATTTTCGTCAGTTTCCTGCTGTTCTCTGTCGTTCGGACGAAAACAACGCCGCCAAATTTAAAGGAGTGTCTCTCTATCTCTGCAATAATCTGCACACTGGCGGATCCAGGAAATTTTCTTTCTCTCTCCCTCGCTTTCTGTCCATTTGAATGCACGAGTAAAAAAAGATAGAAGAGGGGCACAAAATCACGTGACTGTCCCTAATCTATCCTTCTCTAGCACATGTATTCAAATGGAGAGAGAAAGAGAGGGAAAGAACAGATTCCTGGGTCTGCCAATGAATCTGCATGTCTTTGCAGCTCAGTAACCCAACTCTAGAGTCCTTCGAAGAAAAGTCCCGTTTAAGGAGTTTGGACATGACGCTTTTTGCATTTGAAAGGAGTCGACGTGACGGAGTAAACGAATATGAATTCGGGTTTTATATTTCCTTCGTCTGTTCTCCGAAGTATTCAAAAAACAATGCGTCTCACGTAAAATTGCTGCTTGAATTGACCTAATTTACAGTACCTAGCGAACGACTTCCCTTGATGTCCTTCCCAACATTTACAAAAGAGAACGGCCAATTTTGCCTAGAAATGGTCCAAAACCATCGACAACCGCCAAAATTCCACTTCCTCCAATCGCGGCCAGTGTAAAAGTAGACAACCTAGCTCCATAACCTCTAACCTGCGTGCTCTGGTGTGGAATTATGTGGTATTTCAGCTAAAACCGTGGGCAGGACTAGGGTAAGAGAGGGAACTATACCGTTTTAGTGGTTACTGCCACTTATGGTTCCCCTGTGTCCTCCTTCTTGGATCCGCCTCTGCCTCTCACCCTCTAAAAACTTCCTGCATCCGTTTTCCAATGTTTTTTGCAAAAACCATCATGACCTTTCCCCCTCAAAATATGACATCGCTGTTCGTTGCACAAGGAGTTTTCCAGACTCGCAATAATGCTTTGTCGCGCTATGACGATTCTTGTCTGGGGGCTTTCGAAACCGAAACACGAGCACGCCTCCTCCGATCGTCTCAATGGGGGAGCATCGTGAATCGTCGCCCCGCGCCCCCTTTCTCCTCGGCCCCCACGCTGCCGGTCTTCATTCATCGTTCGCCTTACTCGTCAGTATCGTAAAATTTGCGCTCAATGGGAGGCAGAGGACTGCGAAAGGAAAGGGTGACAGGGAGGCTCCCCCCTCTCGTGCGGCGCTATTCGCTAAGGCTAAGACGCATCGCGGAGATAAACAACATTATTCCGGTAACCGGGTGAAGGGAGGAGGGAGGCTTCAATGAGGGAGGGAACGGGGATAATTTAACACGCTTTGGCACGAGCAGAGGGATTATCAAAACCATTCCGATGATGCAACACCCAGGGAGATCGAGAAAAAAGACGGCCTTTGAAGTCGTAAAGAATACTAGAAAACTTCGGTTATAAAACCTCTTTTTTTTTTTTTTTAATTTTCAGGATTCGGAGGTGACGCAACGTTAAAATTCCACGTCTCTGAACACGGTGCTGAATTTTTGTGGGCGTGACGGTGTTTCTGTCATGGGGGTATCAAATGCATCTTTTAAATTGACCGGAAGACCTTGGACGTAGTGTGTAGTAAGCAGGGGGGGACAAATCCCCTCTGCTTTTTTTTTCAAGCCTCAAAAGCCTCCCACTTTTTTGAAGTCCCAAAAGGCCCCCCCCCACGATTTTTTCGCGATGAAAACAGTTGTGACAGCAGTAGCTTGAAATATAGGAACTCGGTTTCCATGGAACGTTTAACAATTTCCCCCTATCTATGTAAAAACCATGACCTGTATTTTCACCTCATTCAAATTCCAAATTTCAAAAACGAATAAGCAAGAAAAAGGTCATCTCTTTTAAAGAGCCTTTCCCCCACTTTTGACACCCTAGCTACCGCTTATGCGGAAGACCGCTTTTCAATAGAGTGATGATATTTTCATAGAGGGACCCCCATGATTAGTGCAACACGACATCATTAAGGTCGTGCGATAAAAAAGTATTTTATTAGTTCAGACGTAGATTTCCTTTGCTCCTAGTGCTACCATCGTGTTTTTCCAGATTTTTACGTTTGATTTGCCCCTTTAATCGCCTGTAGCAAAAGTCTTCAACTACCCCATTGTGTTCATATCGCGAGGAAATCTATGTACGAAGAGACCCCCCCCCACCGTCGCCTGCTCCTTATCCGCAAGGACTTTCTATCTGAAAGAGAAATTATTCTGTTCAAATTCAATTAACGTCAGGAAACACAGTGCTTTCTCCATTGCATTTAAGAAACCAACCCTTTCCTTACGTCCTTTGAGCAAATTTCCACAAAATCTCAAAGCACTTGTTATTTTCTCCCGATCGTCTCATCTAGAAAGGACATAAATCCTTTGCAAAGCTCCTTCGGCGCAAAGACTGCAGCGACTCAATTCCACAAAACGGCTCCGTCGGGGAGGGAAAAAAAAACAAAAATCAAGAAGAAGAAAAAAAGGGACGCGATTAAAAGCCAATTAAATAGGAATGTGACTAATTGAGCGGTTAAGGTATTTTTCCCCGAAGGAGGAATGAAATAAGGAACGCCGAGAGCTGAGGGATGGAACAGAGGGGGGATGGACCCGGTAATTGGCTTGCAAGTGAGCGCATCCCTTGCGGAGGACCAAAAAGAGTGAGCGCAATGTTGCCAGATGTATGGAGGAGGGTTTGGGACTTTCAATGTGTATTCCCCATAAGAATCACTGTAAAAATAAATCGATTTCAACCTCACATCTGGCAGCACTGAGTGAGCGAGAGGCTGGGTCTGTATATGCAGACTTGCGACTTGCTATTAGCACCAATTATCATCAAACAGATCGGAGAGCGGCGTTGTCAGATGAACGGGAAAATATCTTTGAATATCCATCCGTAGCGATGCAAAATCCATTGATCCGGCAACGTTACGATGAGGGATAAATCCATCGAGCAACCAACGGGTCGTGTTTGAAGATGCACCGTCTCGGTTCCTTTCCGCGGACACGGACACGGATCACGGACGCTCTGACGACGATCCGGCCTGGAGGACCAAACACTTCTCGCATTGTTTTATTTATTTTTCCTTTGACTCGTGACCCGGAGCGGTGCGGTTCGGTGCGATGGTTCAATTGCAGGAAGATTCCTTGCCGGCATTTTTTATCCGTAAGTAACGACCGTTCGCTTTTCCCATGTTCCTGGTCTTGATTTAATGGTATCGGTTAATCTTCTTTTATTTCGGGGAAAAGCTTCGGCGTTGCCAAACTGCTTGAGATGAATGAATATTCCCTGGACGGAGCTCTGCGTGTCTGATTGGCTATCGCGTTTCTGAAGGAGTGTGACCCATGGTCGTAGCCAGTTTCTCTCTCTCTCTCTCTCTCTCTCTCTCTCTCTCTCTCATTGACCATTTGAACGTATGTGTTAAAAAAAGATGGATATTGGAAAGAGGGGTTGTCTCGTGACTGTAGCCCCTATCTCTGTCATTTTCCAACACATGCAGTCAGATGGGCGAAGAGAGAGAAAGATGAAGTTCTGCTGGATACGGCTATGGAGTGATCTTTACTGGAAATCAAATGTACGGTTTAAAGTGGAATTGCACCGGAAGAGCATACCTTATGTTTTATGGACCCTTATTTTCTGGAGATCTCGACTATAATTTTTAAGAATGCAGAGTGTAAGCGTGCCAACTCGACAATGAAAAATTGGCAAATGACTGTGGGTGGAGAGGGGGGGGGGGGGTTTGGAGGGGATATCATTATTTTGATTTCAATCTAGATATAAAAGACTCGATACTTCCTTCATAAAACAACAGAGTGAGTACAGAAGTTAAAGTGAGAACGGCCTCGGGAACGCTTGAAAAAGTGAGCTAGGGCCAGAGGCCTCCCATAGTATCCAGGCCTCCTCCTCCGTAACGAAACGACGGGGTTCTGGGCTGAGGCCAAACGGCCCCCATAAACATAACGCCTTCCAGGATCTAGGATTAGGTCAGGGCACCATCGCAGCGGAGAGAACAAAAAAGGCATGTTAACAAAACAGAACTCGACGCAAATATCCCTTTAACGAGAATAACAAGAACTGGCAGAAGATTAAGAGGATAAAAGGGGGGGGTGAGGGGTAGTAACAACTCGAATTTTTCCATGACACCCCCCAGCATGATCGACAGGGGTAAGGAAGGGGGCAATGGAGGGTGGGGGAGGTCAAGTTGTTGTTGGAGTTGGAGATGGAGCTGGAGTTTGGTAGTCGAGGGAAAAATTGAATCAAATTTATTTACCAGTTTCCTCTGTACGATTTTAGCAATAATATGTTTTCATATTCGAATTATCATCGGAAGCTCCTCCCCTTCGGATCGTAAAACTTAGTGAACTGCGAAACAAGTCTCTATTCTTTGTTCTTATTTTCTTTATTCTCTGGTTCCGATTGAAACAGCAGGCATGCTTGAACGACACGCAAGGCTTTTCGTGCAGCACCCCCCCCCCCCCCCCCCTCGGTCCTTCGTTGTTTTTGCAACTCGCTCCCGTCATGAGCTGTGATCACTTTATGCAGATGCACTATAGATAGAGGATACAAAAGAAGAGACAAATCGATTGCACTAGTGCGGACACCGAAAATGAAATTCGCTTCTATAAAAACAGATTTTTTAAATCAGGGCTACCGTTTTGCGGATCTTAAGAGCGGGATTTTTTAATTCACCGACGATACTGGTGGATCAAAAAAGTTTTCTTTCTCTGTCTCTGGCTATTTAAACGCATGTGTTTGAAAAAGATACCACGCTCGAGTATACCCGTTTTTATTACCGTAAATGTACTTCACAATTTTTAATTGTTTTATCGACAAAAGCTTCCAAGTTGTTAATTTTTGCAAAATAATATTTTTTTTGGGCGCCTTCAATTGGATGTATAAGCAAAATCAACACCCGGGAGTAGGAATATTTATCTAACCACCCTATTAAAGCGAGCAACCGGAGTTTCGTCTTCGCAACCTGGCAGTGAATGGGTTAAATAGGAATCCAGACTTTCAAATCGCCAAAGCAAAGGTCTTCGCAATGAACCTTTTTATCATAGGTAACGAAACGATACTTTGAAATCTGTCACTGCAATAAAATTGCACCGATTTATCGAGGCGGAAAGACGTTCAATTTGTCCTTTATCAAAACATCCAGAAAATTGGCGCTGTTCGACTCGCGTTATACTATGTCTTGCGAGAGAACACTAACAGGTGGATGGTTAAAACTTAAAACGGCGCGTTCATTGAAGCGGGGAGCCATCGAACTCTCGGGGGCTGGCCCACTCTTAATTAAAGCGACACTGAAGAAAATAATTAGGGTTTTCTTCGAGAGATGATTAATTAGTACCTCCTCTAATGAATGGGCACTTGGTCCATTACCACAAAGTCGTTTCGTTTAATCTTTCAACCCATTCAATTTTATCTCCATCTTCGTCTTCCTCGCTTAGGCTCAATCGCCTTTTCTCTCACTCTCTCTCTCTCTCTCTCATTTTTACTCCTCTCGTAAATCGGGTAAATCTCTAGATGCGTCGCCGTGCCGTACCGACCGTCTCTTATCTTCGAGTTTATTCCTCTACAAAACTCCTTCACTCCTTTTTTTTTCTCTTTTTACCTCTCTTCCTTTCTCTCTCTCTTTCTCTCTCTGTCTCTTCAAAGGAATTGCTCGTCAGTTGTACTCGGGAGGAACATAAGCAAAACTAGGCAAAACCTCAGTATCGGTAGCACAAAGGCTAACTTTATCTTGGAAACAATCGAGGGAGAGAAAGAGATAGAGATTAGAGACCGAGAAAGAGGAAGAGAGAGACATCTGAAGTTTATTGGCTTTTAATTCGAGTCACAATGCTTGCTGTAAAAGTTATACAGATGAAGAACTAGAGGCCTTTGAAGGGGGGGGGAACTGTTTGGGGTGTGTTTTTCTCGTATTGACAGTGAGGGAAATAAGCTGTTTTAGGTGGATTTTACTAAGGTACTTTTTAAGATAGAGTTCGATTCAGAAAGTGTAGGCAGGGCTCACAGATAATATAGAGCAAATTTTCAAGTTTCGTTCCTTCAACTCAACAGCGAAACTACGATGAATTTTTGATTTTAAAGCGTTCGTCAATGAATTGATGTTCAGTCATTAATTAATTATGTAATATGAGAAATAACTCTATGGGAAAATTTCTAATGATTGTAGGTCAGGGTCTGTCTACTTTTTTGAGACAAGCTTTACCCTCCTAAAAATCTTCAAAGTCGTCGGAGTAAGAGTCAGAGTCAGGTAGTGGAAGGACGTCATTTTGGCAAAGGAAGATTTTCACTTTCACGGGGTTTTTTATTACCAAGATTACTGAGACAAATCACCGCTTGCTCACTGAAATTAAGTTGGCGGTAGTTAAATATTTCTACTCCGTGATGTTTATTTTGCCTATGCCGTTACCTGAAGGCGCTCGACGAAACATTATTTTGCAAGCTCCATTGATTTGGATTTGGAGTAGCTTTGACGTCAACAAGAAATTGAACTGGTCAGAGGCGGATCTAGTTACGAAAACGAAAGTACAGTCGGAAACAAACAAAAAATGTCAGACGTCTCCTTGAAGTAGGCCACCCGCAATACTTACATCAATGAATTTAAGCATTGCAGGTGGCCTACCTCAAGGAGCGCCATCTGACATTCTTTTTGTCCGCAACTGTACAATGTACTTACATTCGAGGACCAAAAGAATGTCACACGGATCATTAGATTTTGTACGGGTTGTCTACCTACAGGAGTCATCTGACGTTCTTTTTATCCCCGACTATCTACTTTCTGGAGCGTGATATAGAAGGGTTGACGATTATTTTTTGTTTTGTTTCAAACCGCTATAAAACCACCATTTTACATTTCCATACCTTTGGAGTGTTTGCGATGCTGATTAAATATTCATTAAGTATCGATTAATCGATAGATCGAATGTTTTCGATTAAAAAGAAAGCATTGTATCTCAAGAGACCTCCAAATCTTCTCAGTCCGTTCCCATATGAACAGTCCGGCGCTTTACTCTGGTCATAAATAACCAAACGCACTCGGAGTCTCTGGAACTTTTCCGAGCTATCATAAGGGTCAGTTTATCAAGCGTACTATAATAACGTATTATCTCAGCTCTGATGTCATCTGGAAAGAAAGACGGTAGCTTTAAGGCTGAGGAAGGGGGAGGGTTGGGTCTCAATTGAAAAAGCTACTTCTTCGTAAACGCGCCAAATTCAAAATTTCATCCGAATTTTCGATTCATCGAACTCATTCTAATTATTGTAAGAGAAATTTATTGTCTTTTTCGACTCGAGGTTGATTTAATACCAGGCTCTTCAAAATGACGCAACCCCTTCGAGTATATTCAGTCGAGCTTAAAACGGGAGATATACGATTTGAGGTGCGGCCCGCTTCCAATGCATGCCGCTTGGACTGCTCACAGTGGACCGTGATTATAGATTCGGTGGGCAAAAACGAGGAAGTTAAAATCGCCGAAAATTATAATGTAGAAGATTTCAGAGATTTTTAATTCTTTGCAGTTATACAAATTAATTATCAGACGTGATTTAGATATGGTAAAATTAATACTGTCATTTGTGATTTTTAATAATTTTACATCTCTAATTTTTGGCCTCAAATCACTAACTTTCTCCCACTTTGCGGCCGAGAAAATTGGCCCGATTACCGTTGCGTTTGTAACATTCTGCAAGACTCAGTCGTCCGAACATAAAAATACATCGTAAATTAAGCAATAGACATAAATTCATAGACATAAATTATAGATGTAAAACTAAAATTATCGTAAGTCAATTCTCTCAAATACTTCGGAGCGTCTCGAAGTATGATTAGTTTGTAGTATTACGGCTGTGCTGCAAGCTCTTTGTCCTACTTCCAATTCTTTTTGTCGAAGATATAATTTCCAGTCATTCACATTTTTCTGTTGGTTTCGACTTCTGAACTTAAGAATCTTTGGTGAAGCAGCTTGGAGTCGCTTTCAAAATAAATTGCTGTCATGACTGCTGTTCGAGGACTAATTAAATTTTTCGACAGAATTTTTTTACTCATCGAAGAGGACGCAATGCTGCAAACTTACTTCAATTGTTTGTAATTGAGGACTTTTCCGGCAGAAGGACCCATAAAACCATGGGTGTGCTCTTCCTGAAAATTGTGCATTGTGAGCAAATGGGGGTTTTTAGCTGAAGAGAACACCTTTTGTTTTAAGGGCCCTTCTGCCGGAAAAGTCTCCAATTAGCGTCCAGTCCGGGACGATGCAGTGGCTGCTCGTGATTTGTAATAGATCGATGTCTCCTCCATTTGAATCCACAGAAAAGAATCGATCCGGATGGTGCTCAATATAACTCCCAAGAATTCGATACTTTTGCATACATTCAAATAAAGAGGAAAAATATAATCGATAATTCACAAGTGACGTCTGTCTTCGATAGATTGACCTCTCTTTTATTTGAACCCATGAAAAAAAATCGATCATCAGGGGGCTCAATTGAACAATTCGTGACTTCGATTCTTTTGCATAGTTTCAAATGGGAGAAAAACGATCTTTCGATGTCTCGCGAGCCGTCGCTGCCACTGTTTGTAAGTCGAGGAGTTGAACCTTTTTTCGCGGAAAAGTTAACAGAATTACAGCGAGGGGTTACATCCGGATTTAATTACAGTTTAGGTGGAAGGAGGTGGGAGGTGAGGGAGCAGATCGTTATCAAGAGGTAAGGGAGGTTAGGAAGTAAGGAGAAAGTCCTCCTTCCTTCGTAAGGAACAAGGAATGAACGGTCAAGAATTTAAATGCACAACCCTACAGGGATGGGTGGGGGCGGGGGTGTAAGGTGGGGTCAGGGGGAGGGCAGAAAAGCACTTAGACCGAAGAAAGCGTGAGGGAGTGAGGTAGAGAGAGGGTGGGGGAGTTAAGAAGGTATTTTGCTTATTAAATTAAACTTCGGACGTTCTTTGATAAAAGGGAGTTAAGAATGAGAGGCTCGGACCCATCGCAGGGCTGCGGGCATGGTCGCGGAATCCCCGTTGCCAAATGTGTGGACAATCTTGAGTTTTTGTAAATCTTTTGAGGACTTTTCACAAATTTTGATACATTTTCAACCATTTGGACTGTTCTTTGTCTTTTGGTCCCCTATCCTCTTTCCTTAAGAGAGTCTGTCAGGATTTTCTGACGGACTTTGGTATTGAAATTTCGTATCGGCAAAAATTAATCGATAAATCGATCTTTCCTTACAGTATACACGGAAAAAATCGATTGATCAAAACCAAACTTTTGGTTGATTTTTGCCTCTACTATAGACTCATAAGCTCCAGTAGATATTTATTTGATTACATGACTTCATCAAACGATAGAGTAAATATTCGATATTTGAGAGGTTTAATCAGACTTTTGGTAGAGTTTCCCATATTTCTTCAAATCAGGACAAAAATCAACGTCAAATATGGTAAATTTCATCAATGATATTTTCCATGTGTTGCTTTAGGTGTAGGAATCGACCGCACTCTTCGATTAATTTATTATATTTTTTGAGAAAATGGATTATACATTACAATAAAATAGTGCAAATAATCGATTTGTATTGGTCCGCCGGAAGAAATTGTGTTGCATCTTTGTACGGAAATCCTGGTCAAAAAGACAAAGGCGAGACTTTTTCGATGCCAGCAATTCTTCTTGGAATCACAAAAAGCAAAACAAACAAACAAACAAAAAACAAAAAAACCTACGACACGGTTGTGCACGGTAACGCAAATGACCAGGATTTCTAATCGTCACAAAAACAACGAAAAATAATTATCTGGTGATTTCAATCAGAATTTCTGGCTTCCAAATTTTTTTTGTCAGATTGACCGGACTTTTCGTATAGAAATAACATCAATTCTTTTCGGGACTAGCTATTTTATCATTCGTATAATCGTATTTCTCCGGAACTTTTTTCTCATAGTGTATTACTGTGGCTAAATAAGTGGCTTTGGGGAGTAACTGATCGATTATGCTTGATCGTTTGAATGTATCTACGTAATGTTTAATGTTTCAGTCACTGACAAAGAGTTACATCCTGGCAAAAATCTCCAGTTTTTTGGGATTTCCCACTTATCCTGCCGGGTTATTTTCTGCATCATTTGCGGAAACTTTTTAGAGAATATTTGTTAACTTTAAAAAAACAAAATAAAAAAAGCAAAACAAAAGAAACAAAACAAAAACAAACCATAAAGCAAACGAAAACCTTTTTTAAGGAAGAATACCAAGGTCAGAAGATTTCTCAACAGACTTTTTAGCGTGTTATGGATATTTTTACTTTTAAGTGATGATGCTAAAAATCTGACGAACGCCGAAAAAAATGGAAAGGTAAATTTTTCCTTTATATGATTCCTGTATTGTGTAGCAATGGGACTGGTTTGTGATTCTTACAGTCCGATCTTTAAATAATTCAGGGATTTTCTGTAATATTTACTCTCACTTTGTGAATACTTACACCCAGACTTATACAAAACACTTATGCGGTTAATATTTACGATTAGATAGTTACTTTTGAACTACTTGAATCTCAATATAAAAATAGCTATACGGGTGAAAATTAAGTTTTCAATTTTTTCAGTATATGTATAGGGAGTAGACAGAGTGTTCCTCCGGGAAGGGGGGGGGGGCTTACCTTTTCAGAGCGCAGGACCACTCACGACTTTGGCGCGGCATGATTTGACAACACTGTTCAGAATACGAAGGAGTAAGAGAGACGAGGAGAGAGCGAGAGAGAGTTAACAACTTCCCTTTATTTGTCCACGGGGTTTTCTTGTATGAGTTATTACCTAAGTAAGTTAAGGGGCTCCTGGAATTATCTTAGAATTAGCAGTTCAACCGGTCACCATCAGTGATTTCGGACTTCAGATGAATAACAAAGTAGTTTCGGTCCGGGACAAATTGAGGCTCCCAAAAAACATCCAGTGCGCTCTTTCGCAGTGATCCTCATCGTACCGTAACGCTGATAGATAAGAAAGAGCACTCCTGATGTTTCTTTGGGACATTCTTCCGCGCCGCAATCCCGATCCTCGTGACGCGAATCCGATTCTTGCTTAGGTTTTTTGACGGTTTCTAAATTCGGACAAGAGTACGTGACCGACCATCGGAACATCGTAAACATCTTGGTCATCTTGATTTTACTTCCAGCGCCTTGAATTAACCCGATACAATTTGATTTGCACGTTACAACTTCTTGCGGATCGTTTCCGGTTTGTAAAGCGGGTTGAGTTCCTGCTGTTGAATATAAATGGGGCTCTTGCAAATTTTCGATAGAAGCAAATAAATAGTCCAATCTGATGTAAAGTCCAGCAAAATAGCGAAAATCACACGACAAAGTTTAAAATTCAATAATAAACTCACAAAACTGCCATAACGGCAAGTTTGTAATGGCGATACAACGCAGGTATCATGGTAGGTTCTTGTCTAATTTGTCAATTTTTCTATCGAAACACAGAGATATGTCTCAAATTAAATAGGAATCTCCCATGATATACCTGTGCCTCTCCACCATTGAGCCCGATTCTGAGAGTAAATTTCGTGATGTTTTAGTGTACTCATCGACATTTTTACTGGTTTTTAGGCAAGAATCAACTCATCAGTCCCATATAGCAAAGTTTGCAAGAGCCCCATTCACAGCTAGTAATAGGCTAATTTTCCTTGAAGCAAAGATTTCCTGTAAGTGTACCAGTACAGCTAAAAGTCGTACTTGACTTGAACTAGCATAAACTCACTTTTAATGAATGCTTCAAAGAGTAAACAAGAGTCGCAATTGAATGGAAGGCCTGCGTGGTCAACCCAGATGAGAGATCGAAAACGCAGGCTGGCCTCTAATTGGCTGTAATCGTATGGTGCCAAACTGTTTTAGGCCTTATGGAAGTTAACACGGGGTTTTCGTTCCGGGACGTTTATCTCGAAACCTGTGCAAAATTGCCTCGAAAAAATTAATATGAGTCGATTTAGCAGAATTTTCTCAACAAATTGATAGGATGAATGCCACTTTATTGCAAATTCGAAAAGACTGTCTCAATTGAAAAGTAGGTACGCACAATAGTGTGTTTACATGCTTGGCGTGTGTTTGAGTAACTCAATTAATGTGTACTTTTCAACTAAGACAGTCTTCTCGAATTTGCAATTTATTGGTACTTGTGACCTATCAATTTGTTCGGAAAATTCTGCTAAATTGGATGCTAATCAGCGGTTTATTTATTGCTTTTATTTATTGCATCCCGGAATGAAACCCCCGTGTTAATATCCATAAGGCCAAAAAAAGTTTGGCACTACGATTTCCCTCCCCATTTCCAGCCAATCGGAAGCGGGCTCTTATTAGCATTGACCTCTGACCACGCTGGCTCTCAATGCAATTGCGACTCTAGTTTACTCTTTGGAATGCTTGCTCATGATTGGTCGGCAGTGCAGATTCGAGGCATCGGTTGAACTTAAGTATGACTTCGAATGGTATATACAACTTGATCGGGCCCTTGAAACTTATCGTTCAATAATTTCACTTTTGATGACGGAAACAGCGTCAATTCCTGTCAATAGTGCACGTATAGTGCCGCGTCGTCTATGCCGGGGAAAGACGAGCGATGCTTGAAATAGATGCGCTGCGTGCTAAACTCGGGCGTCGGTACTTTGTTGCGCAGGAGAGACGCGGTCTAGGAAATAGAGGGCGACTTAACATCTGTGTCAAGTGAATTCCAATGTTTTCTTATTTATGTTGACGAATGGGCGGACCGAGAGTGTATGGGTCTGCATGTCGCCACGGATTGGTGGAAAGCGAAAGCGGAAACAAATTGGGCGGAAAGCAAGGTGCTTCTTGAACACAGTGTATTTCCAAAGTTCGTTCCCTTTATCCTAGAGGAGCAAAGAGCAAACTAGAGTCCCTATATATGAAAGAGTCTCGCCATACGAGGTCCCATCTCTGATTGGCTGCTGAAAAGTGAAGAAGAAGAAGAAGAAAAAAGAGAGAAGAAGAAGAAGAAGAAGAAAAGAGAGAAGAAGAGAGAAAAGAAGAAGAAGAAAAAGAAGAAAGAAGAAGAAAAAGAAGAAGAAAAAGAAGAAGAAGAAGAAGAAGAAGAAGAAGAAGAAGAAGAAGAAGAAGAAGAAGAAGAAGAAGAAGAAGAAGAAGAAGAAGAAGAAGAAGAAGAAGAAGAAGAAGAAGAAGAAGAAGAAGAAGAAGAAAAAAGAAGAAGAGAAGAAGAAGAAGAAGAAGAAGAAAGAAGAAGAAGAAGAAGAAGAAGAAGAAGAAGAAGAAGAAGAAGAAGAAGAAGAAGAAGAAGAAGAAGAAGAAGAAGAAGAGAAGAAGAAGAAGAAAAAGAAGAAGAAAGAAGAAGAAGAAGAAGAAGAAGAAGAAGAAGAAGAAGAAGAAGAAGAAGAAGAAGAAGAAGAAGAAGAAGAAGAAGAAGAAGAAGAAGAAGAAGAAGAAGAAGAAGAAGAAGAAGAAGAAGAAGAAGAAGAAGAAGAAGAAGAGAAGAAGAAGAAGAAAGAAGAAGAAGAAGAAGAAAGAAGAAGAAGAAGAAGAAGAAGAAGAAGAAGAAGAAGAAGAAAGAAGAAGAAGAAGAAAAAGAAGAAGAAGAAGAAGAAGAAGAAGAAGAAGAAGAAGAAGAAAGAAGAAGAAGAAGAAGAAGAAGAAGAAAAGAAGAAGAAGAAGAAGAAGAAGAAGAAGAAGAAGAAGAAAGAAGAAGAAGAAGAAGAAGAAGAAGAAGAAGAAGAAGAAGAAGAAGAAGAAGAAGAGAAGAAGAAAGAAGAAGAAGAAGAAGAAGAAAGAAGAAGAAGAAGAAGAAGAAGAAGAAGAGAAGAAGAAGAAGAAGAAGAAGAAGAAGAAGAAGAAAGAAGAAGAAGAAAAGAAGAAGAAGAAGAAGAAGAAGAAGAAGAAGAAAAGAAGAAGAAGAAGAAGAAGAAGGAAGAAGAAGAAGAAGAAGAAGAAGAAGAAGAAGAAGAAGAAGAAGAAGAAGAAGAAGAAGAAGAAGAAGAAGAAGAAGAAGAAGAAGAAGAAGAAGAAGGGTCTATGAAGCCTGGAGGCGCGCCTCTTGTTTACATATTCATGGAACCATCTTCACTGCTGCCCAGCTTTGAGGAAACTTTCGGCATTTTTTGCTTGTACTGATGAAATTTGAATTAGAAATTGATGAAAATGTGTTCAGAACAGAATAAAATTCACGCATTACTTTTAAAACAGGTAGTGAAGCCAACGGGTATTGGAGGTTAGGTTGACCTAACAAAGATTACTTACACACGAATACATGTATAAGTAATCTTTGGCGGGAAGATCGTTGGATAAAAATGTAAACAAGAGGCGCGCCTCCAGGCTCCTCAGACACCTTCTTCTTCTTCACTTCTGTTCACGTGTCTTGACTCTTTCATATATAGGGACTCTAGAGTAAACTAGAGTCCCTCTGCATGTAGAGAGTTAAGCAGTGCTGCCAGATTGGACTGAGAAAGCCGTACGCTTTACATCGATTGAAATGGGGACGATACGGCTTTTTACCCTTGATCTGGCAACACTGGAGTTAAGATAAGAGGGTAATCGACCGCTGATTGGTTAACGAGTTTTATAGGCTCTACAGACGTCGCCATTGGATGCGTTTTTGCGCCATTTGTTTACAAACAGTGGTTTACTATAACAACGAGTCCAACTGTGTTTGCGGATAAAAGTGTTATTTGTCGGTGAAACTGTGAATTTTAATCATGATGCACCTGATGAAAGTCTAGAATGCCCAAATAATATTATTTTTTTTAGCAGGGTTATTTGGCTTAAATAATATTTTAAAGCGTAAATAAATGTCGACCAGCAAAAGCAAAGGCAGTGAAAGATTAGACCGTTAGAAATTCTGTGGCACTGTAATCTTTTCATTGAACCAAAACGCAACAACGGCCCTCAGAATGTAAACAAATGTGCCAAAACGCATCCTATGACATGGCGGCGCCCATGGTTACATTCTTTCATTAACCCTTTATGAACCAATCCCGAGTATACTCGTTTTTCTCTTTTAGTCTATTTCACATTGTTTCAGTCTTCATTTTGAATAAACGCGATTATCGATGAAACACTTACAAGATAAGTTTTCGGCGGGCGCCTTCAATTCGTCTTATAGGCAATCCCAACTCCTCCGAGTACGGATAGTCAACTAACTTCCCTACAGAAACGGAGGAGTGGCGTTCTTTTGAACTTACCTGATCCTTAGAGGGTTAATTTTTCTCAACTCTCTACCGTACAGGAACTTTAGAGTACTCAAATATCTTGAATGGAAAGGACAGGTCGCGATCCTGCGTGAACATTTTCGCGAAACTGGTACAAAATTTTACGGTCCAAAATTCTTTAATTCAACTGTTCAGATTTTCATGATCAAAATTATGTATTTCAAGTATGTATGCATAGTGCTGTTGTGTAACTCATCACATTTTACACTTAAACATTTTGATTGACACTTATTTAACTATTTTTTCCCTTCCTGTTTGTTCGCAGGTAATTCAATCAGAATCATACTCTATCTACCCAGCTCGTACGTACTACATTCGTTTCACCCGAAATTTCAAGTTAAGTTTTCTCAGCGAGGAGTGAGTTTTAGACTTTTAAGCGTGCCCAAATAGGGTCATGCTTCTTCAAATCGATCTTGCCGGCTTCGCTTTAACTATATTAGGGTGACGCCATTTTCCATTTGATTACTTTAGAAGTTTTTTGAGAATCCCCGGGTTTCGCCTATTTTGGTGAATGCGCTTAAAAGTTAGGGGGAGAATCGATTTTTGAGCTTTTTGTTAAAATTTCGAACTATCCTGTTCGAATTTTTGGATTTTGGTCCACTTTTCGTTTCTTAAAAAAATCTGGAAATTCTTCGATTCGATTCTTTTTGTTAATAATTTAATCAACCCATGCTATGTCTATACCTAGATCGTAAGTTTTCGTTTAAATTGTTCATAAAGGTTAGGGGTAACATCGAGTTTTTGAACTTTCTGTTTAAATTTCAAACAACCCTGGTCGAATTTGGCTTTTTGCCTGCATTTAGTTTTTTCAAAAAATCAAAAAGTGAGGGAGTTCATCGAAACCAGGTCAGGTAAATCACGGAAAAGTCGTAGAATTTCATGATCTCTCTATCGCGACCTTCCTGACTCCACATGATGTATATGCGTCGATATCTTTTTGATCTCGTTGACATCTTTGGCTGCTATCCGCTCCTCGGAAGCTTTTGCGGACACCCTGTACCCAAAGTCGCACTCGCAGGAACGCAACTTCCGCACTTTCAACTTTTCAAGTAATGCCCACGATACTTGAAAGAGTGATTGTCGTTGTCGCATGCCGCGAGGTTTGTTTTACGGAACGGATTCGCGTTCCCTCTCCCGTTCCTTTATCGTTCCACTCCAATGGCCCTTACGTCCCGTCCGTCCTCGAAGCTGCCGCTTTCGTTTCGTGGAACGCGTGAACAGGAATAGGTATACGAACTCGGATTCGCGGCAACGCGAACCGTCCGTCATCGCTTCAAACTCTGCAGGCGGATTTAGATATTCTCTCTCTCTCTCTCTCTCTCTCTCTCTCTCTCTCTCTCTCTCTCTCTCTTCTCTCTCTCTCCCCCTCTCGCTCTCTCTCTCACTCACTCACACTCTCTCTCTCTTTCTCACTCTCTCCCTCTCTTCCCAGTCATTTAAGAACACGTGTTAGAAGGAGATAGAGGAATGGGCCATCAAATGACTTTGGAGTCTTTTGCCCCAATCTCCGTCTAGTGCCGTAGTCATGGGTTCGTCTTTCTCTCTCTTTGTCCATCTAAACACATGTGTCAGAAAAGGATGGAGAGAGGGACTGTCAAGTGACTTCAGCGCATATCCATGTCCTTTTCCAACACATGCATTCAAATGGAAGAAGAGGGAGAAAGACTTATTCCAGGTTCCGCCTTCCGCGGGTCGCGCGAACGTAAATATTGTCCGATTCGGAGGAATGAATCACCTCTTCTTACACGAAATACCAGCTACGAGCTCGCGCGGGTATACTGGCACGACGCAAAATAAGCGGAGATTTATGAATAATTAAATGTATCGGGAAAAATAAATTTTAAAAACGAACACGACAAACTGCGTTCTGTTCTGCGTGCGTGTCAGGCAGGCGTTGTTTTCTTCGCCTCTCCGCAGCTTTTTAAATATACTTTTACCCGCACCGGAGATTTCGCACTTTGAAGTTTATAATGTATTCGTATCGTTCGGCGAGTTATTTCGGCACAGTGTTGTCACGTTTATGGAGCTTTTAAAGTTCAAACCGTATGTTTTGTTCCCCCGTTTGAATCAATTCAAAATGAATGGATTATAATAATGAGAGTAGTAAATGTCGGTCTTGCCTATGTGATGATGGTATCACGTTACTCTGTACTACAATGAAAAAAAAACATTACCGAGATGATACAATTACCAGAATTCTAGTGCTTGTACCATAGCTATTGAAAATGTTGAGGAAATTCTAGTCCTGTAACTATATTCTGGTATTAACACCAGCATTTTCTGGGCAAAGTACTAGACTTTATGTGGTTCACACATCGTTGTGCTTTTGCGGTAATGTTACTAGAATTTAGGCATTATTTTGTCAGTGTATACTCTTTGGGAAATTTCAATCCGCTATAGATAGCGCCACCAGGCTCTTTTATACAGTTTGTGGTCTGATGGGTTATAATTTTCTGCGGAGACCAAGAATCGAAAAAATTAAATGAAATGCGCGTGTAAAAATTGGGGGTGCATTCGGATATACTCCAAGCAGTGGCGTCGCGTGCCATCTGACAACAATGCAACTGCTCCATAAAAACTCATTAAATACATCGAATTTTCCTTGTGCACTGTGCACCCCCTGAATTCGATATTTTACATGAGTTTAAATGGATAGAATACATTGCTGCCAAATTGCACGCGACGCCACTGCAAGTAGTATAAAGTTTTTATGTGGTCACCGTAATTTTCGCTGGATTATACTCATGAAATAACTATTCAATCACTCATAGTAAAATCCAGCAAGAGCTCTCTTACCGGCAGACACGCTTTTCGGCCACGTTCCCATGCCGTGATTCCTCCAGTCATTCATCGGAACCTCGTTGATGACAACGATTTACAATTTACGATACGTGATACTCGATACCCAATACTCGTGCGCCTTTGGTGACCTTTACAGTTTTCAATGAACCTCTCCGAACTCCGCGTCGTCGCAGGAATCGTGCGAAAAAAAAGAAGAAAAAAATAATAGTAATATAAAAAATAATAAAAAAAAAAAACTAAAAGCGCGTTATTAATCACGCGCGCGTCGTCGCTCACGGTGGCGGGCGGCGGCGACGCGTTCGTCACGCAAAACGCTTCAGTTTACACAGCAGTTCTTTAAACGCTCGAACCCGAGTGAGTGATCCTCCTCATCACAACAAAAGCCTCCCCCTCTCCCCCTCTCTTTTCGGATTTAAAAGCTGAGTGCCCCTTCCCATTAACTAAAAAAAAAAAGACAAGCGATGAGTATATATACTACACCGCGACGGCGCGTCGCAGAGCAGCGGATCCGCAGGACGTACGCTCGATCGCTTATCGTTTACCAAAGAGAATAAAAAAATACACAAAAAAAGAATAAATAATAAAAAATAAAAAAATAATTCAAATTCGGGAATGAGTCGCAGAGTCATAGAGACGTGGGAGGCAGTGCGGGCGGGAATCGCAGGAGAAATGAAAAGAGATTTTAAAGTTAAGTATTCCTTTCTTTCATTTCGTTTTTTTCCCTCTCTCTCTCTCTCTCTCTCTCTCTCTCTCTCTCTCTCTCTCGCTCTCTCTCTCTCTCCGCCCCTCTCTCTCCCTCTCTCTCGACAAAACAATAACAAGAATGAATGAATGTAAAGGAGTAAGGGATGGAGGCAGGCGCGCGGAGGAGTCATGAACAGGAAAAGAACGATAAAAACAACACATTGTAGTGAAGACTTACAACACTTCTTCAACCCCCCCTCCCCGCCTGTTTTCCTCCCCACCACCCCCCTCCACCTTTCTAAGGGTTGATGAATGATCCTGCTCCCGCAGGATTAGTCATCTTCATCTTAGCTCTCTCCTTCTGCTGGCTCCTCCGGTTGAGTCCGTATGGCTCATGCTCGTGGAAGTCGCGGATGATATGATGCCTGCCGAGCGCTGCTGCGCCCCCGTAGACGGCGGGTGATGGGTGCTCTATGTGTACTCCTCTTTTTACCGTGCGTCTCTCTCTCTCTCTCTCTCTCTCTCTCTCTCTCTCTCTCTCTCTCTCTCTCTCTCTCTCTCTCTCTCTCTCTCTCTCTCTCTCTCTCTCTCTCTCTCTCTCTCTCTCTCTCTCAAGGCCCGTGCCGAGGGTGAATTTTAAGTATTTTATTATTATGATTCTTGCCTCAGGTACACGCTTCAGCGATTCCATTAACAAGCATCCTTTTATACTATCTCGCACGCCGCGACACAAGCGCCGCGCCACGCCGGCTTCAGAGACTCCAAGCTGTAGCTTCGGTAGCATCTTCATCCCCTGCCCCCCCCTGCCCTCCCCCTCCTCCCCCTGTCCCCTCCATCTCGCCTCCTCTTTCTCTCTCGCCGAAAAATAACTTTGTATGCTCGGGAGTTTTTGGATAATGTATTCATAGTGTAATATGCTCATTTTTATGTCTTTTCACATGTTCGTACACTTTGCACTCCCCCCTCCTCTCTTCCGTGTTTCCCTTCCCTTCCCTCCCCCCCCCATCCCCCTTTGGTAGTCTTTCTATGTGTTTTCCGCGCGCAGTCTTTTTCCGCGCTCTCTCTTCTCTCTCTCTCTCTCTCTCTCTCTCTCTCTCTCTCTCTCTCTCTCTCTCTCTCTCTCGGCTCTTTAGTATTTAATCCTTCCTTTCCGAGAAGGTATTTTCATCGTGACGTGGGGAGGGGGAGGGGCGGTAGGGGTGCGAGAGGGCACGGAGAAGGGGGTGTTTGCAAGCCTGTCAATTTGCCACCGTGTGACGTGTAGGAGGACTGCGAGGCGTGAGAAGTGAGGGGGTGAAAGGGAGCGGAGAATTAGTGCCATGGATCTGGAGTTCTGATTGACCCACTTAACGGCGCTCGCCCCACCCGCCAGACAGTGGATCAAAACGTAGGATTTTCTGGGCTGACTGAGGGAATATTTATGGCGAACATTCTGAGTTTTTTTCCTTTCTTCCAAGTGGAAATTTTGGTGTGCAAGAAAAGTAAATAATTCTTTTATGCCTGAAACTTCTCGTGAAATCTTCCAAATTCATGTTTGAAATGACAAGAAGTTCTGGTTAGGGGGCAAGGCCTTTTCTTCATTTTTTCGAGCCCCAGTACTGAGATGCACCTTTGCACCAAGGTGCCTGGTGCCTGGGGGCTGATTCTGCTCTTTTGGACGAGAAAAGGCGAGTTAGCGGGAATCGATCATTTCCATTGGTTCAAACGGCGTCACGTGACAATTTTGAAGTCGTTCGAGTCGTTCATTTCAGACCTAATAACTCGAAATCTGTCACGTGACGCCATTTAAACCAATAGGATTGGTCGATTCCCGCTATCTCGTCTCGTCCCGTCCAAAAGAGCAGAATCAGCTCCCTGGTGGCCCTTCTCGGGGGATACCTCCCAGATGGAGAGATGTCCTAGTTTCCTTTCTCAGAAATTTTTTTAATCTTACTCGCAAATCTATGCAATTTTAATCTTGTTTTGGTCATGAATAAAACTACCTCAGTTGTAAGAAGGCAAAAAATCGAATCATCAAAAATTTTTATCGAGTTTTTTTTTTTTAAAGATTCGAATGATTGGATGACTGAAAAAAATGACGCTACTGGGTTGAAAAATTTTTCTGGTCTGTTTGAAAAAAATATGCTATTATTGCTAGTGCCTTAAATAATTTACACTCGGGTCTCCTAGGGTACCCCAGGAGATTGGACCCCGAAACTCGAGTATTGGAGTCTTTTTTATGCCAGAAAAAAATCTATCTTTTGGTCCTGTGTGCGCTTTTCGCGCTCTATGCAAATTTTAACTCGCGCGTCTGAGCGAAATCTTTCGCGCCTTGAGTAGAGCTAGCTCTTTCAAATTAGCGAATTTCGTTCCGGAGGCGTCGAACATAGGCTGTTAAGTGTTGAGACTCTTGAGTTTGAGACTACTTCCGCCGATGAATTTTCGGAAGGGTTTTAAAAGGCTGCATCGTTGCCACGTGTTAAAGGACAAAGTATGTTTGGCCTGTATAATGGTCTGTTTTGACAAGTTGTGGCCCACAAGAGTCTGTTTGATCTGAAATTTAGGATTAGGACTAGGGAGCTGATTCTGCGCCATGGGCGCACCCAGGATTTCTGTTTGGGGGGTCATTGGGGCCAAGTTGTCATTTCATATGGGGGGGGGGGTGTCTGGAGGTCCTCCCCCGGAAAATTTTGAAAATTTATCTCTTCTTGGACGCAAAATTAGGCTACTTCTATTCAAAAACTATATTGAATTAACTCTCGAGAAAAATTAGATTTTCCGAGACTATGCTGAGATTACGGAAATATCTTCATCATGCTGATAGGAAGAGGGAGTCTTCAGGAAATCTAGATTTCAGAAGAAGATCGAGCGAAATTACAATTCAGGTCATTGCTGTCGGGAAAGATGTGTTCCTCCAAGGAAAACGATGTTTCATGACATTGATACTTTTCTTGAACTCATTTCCTTTCCCATCTTTTCTTTTTCTCTCTTCCTCTTTTCCTCTTTTCCTCTTGTCTCATTCTCTTTTCCTCATTTTTTCCGGAGGAACACAACACACACAGTGGAGGAATAGTGGAAGAATAGTGGAGGTATAGTGGAGGAATAGTGGAAGAATAGTGGAGGAATAGTGGAGGAATGGCGGACGTTCAGAGCTCGTCGTCGCGGAAGAAGAAGATGAATGTTCCTTCGGGACGTGAGGGTGGTGAGGGGGTGAGGAGAAAGGGGGGGGGGGGGAGAAAATTCTTTCAGTGAACGGAAACTGAGGAGGAAAGGAGAGGAAAGGAGTAAAGGAGCGAGAAGTCGCTCGAAAGGGATGAAGGAAGGACGTACAGTATAGGTGAAGAGTGCAAAGGGACTTTCGGTCGCTGGCTACGTGTTTCTGCGTTTTCGTCTTCGCACGGAGGCAGGATTGGAAGAGCACGAAGGGGGGGGGGGTGCAGGGTGCAAGCAAGGGCTCGGCTCTCGCCTGATGCTACACTTTACGGCGGGCAATGGGCAGAACTGATAGTTTCAGCTGGGTCGGATTTAGAACACAATCTTTCGGGTGGGGCTGTTTGCATTTGGTCATTGATTTCACCTGTATCCGAAAGGGATTACGTACCTGCGTAATGTATTTTTTTCTAATCCCCCCCCCCCCCTGAATCAGTCCCTGAGTTTTAATGCCTATAAACAGAGACAAAAAATATCACGGAACCGCCGATCTCGTGGTGGGCGACTGTATTTCCGGGAACTGAACAAAATAACTTATGAAAACATCCGATGCCTCCCATTTTGTTTATTGACCAGTGGCAAAGACTCAAGTTCTTCGTTCTGATTGGCTGTTTATATCAAGGTATATTTTCGCAACAATCAACGCAGGAGCCGTTGGTCGTTGATATGATGCGTCCCCGAAGAAAAAAAGTTGCCACGCGATTATAACTTGTGCTAGGTATCTATTGCATGGTCTGTTGTCGTTTGTCGTTGTATGTATCTGTAACTGTAAATCAGCAAGTTTGAATGACTTACAATCACTATATTTACACGTTTTCAGGACTGATATTTCAGACCTTTTTAATTACTTTTTGCATCTGAAATCAACTTCAAGTTGGAGGTGTGTAAGCGTGTGTCTATAACTCATGAAAGCTTTTAACCCTCTTATAGGGCTCTTGCAAACTTTTGCCATAAGAAGCAAATAAATAGTCCAATCTGATGTAAAGACCAGCGGAAATCATGGAAATCACACTAAGAAAGTCTAAAATTCAGTAATAAACTCACATAACTGCTATAACGGCAAGTTCGTAATGGCGGTCGGTTCGACGCAGGTATCATGGGAGATTCCTGTCTATTATGTCACTTTTTCCATGCGGAAACACACACTGAGAAAAATTTCCGATTGTTTCAATGAATTTTCCGATAGGATATTCCCGCGCTTTATTTCCCATAGAAATAATCGGAATTCCATAGAGATAATCAGAATTCGTGTACAAGCGCGCCGACTACTGCAACGATAGGTTTTATGATTGAAATAAGGCGAAACACAACTATGGTTCTATTCTCATGGTTTTATTAGCCACTTTCTTCTCAGTGCAGAGATATGTCTCAATTTAGATAGGAATCTCCCATGATACCTGCGTAGCTCCGCCATTAAGCCCGATTCTGAGAGTGAGTTTCGTGATTTTTTAGTGTACTCATCGTCATTATTACTGGTCTTTATGCAAGAATCAACTCTTCAATCTCCTGTAGTAAAAGTTTGCAAGAACCCCATTGCTGAATCATGTAATTCCATGAAAGTCATGAAAAAGTAATTCCAAAAATCTTAGGCCCTTACTACAATGAACAATGAATCTAATGACTTTCTCTTCGTTAATGTCTTCTGCATGACAGGTTAAAAAAAAAAAAAAAAAAAAAATCCTAAGAATTTACTTGTTCTTCGGAAAACTTCCTTTTGCGAGACCGGGGAGCATGCAAGAAATCGAAACGGTGATTTAAGGTATAAAACTTCCGCTTGCTGATTTTTAGTCGTCGAATCTGTCGTTTCCAACCTAGCGTGCGCGGCGCAAGAAAAGTCACCGTTTCGCCGACGACCTCAAGAGTCAAGAGTCGCGTCGCGCAAGAAAGTAGTTTTCGTCGCTCGACTCTACTCCTACTCGCCGGGACCCCGCGCGCGAGACCCACCCGGCTGCTGCGGTCTCGACTCAACTCAAGACGCGACCAAGAAAACGGGACGCGCGGCGGTCTCTTTTGTCTTTGGATGTGGGAAGTGAAGTAAAAGTCAGGTTTCTCCGGGAAATGTTGAATGTTTGATATTGTGAAAAGCTGCCCCCGCCCTCCCACCCTCACTTTTCGAGCTTTAAGCTCTAAGCGCGCGGCAGCCGCGGCGCGACGCGGAAACCTCTTGGATGATTTACAGCGGTGAGCGCCTCGGCCGCCCGCTCGCCGTTTCATATTGGGATTCCTCCGAGTAGTCCGCTGTCCCTACGTTCCTTCTATCCCCTCCTCCGTTCCGCCACCGAGGTCTCCTCCGGTAAAACTTTACGGTTACTAATGTATTTTCCGCCTTACGACGAAAGAGGTAGCGTCGTTGAAGGGGGGGGGGTAAGGGGGTGCAGAGCAAAACTTACCACCGCGCGAGCAAAACTTAGGAAGAGAAAGCCGACATTACATTGTATCACGTATTCAATTCGAACTGCGGTGGGTTCATTTGTAATTAAGACTCCCCCCACTCCTCCCACAGCCGCCACCCCCTCGCTGCAACTGTTTGTACACGGAGATCCCCCTCCTTCCTCCGGCGGACTCTCCTGCTGCCCTCCCACCCCCACCCCCCTCATCCTTAAACATTTCCAGTAACCTTTTATCCGCGGCGGGGGAGTCTTAAGACGGCGGTGAAGAGGGTCACTCATTAAGCAAATAACTCGATGTACCTTTTTAACCTAACTCTCGCTTACTCTTTTGCTCCTGCGCCCCCCTCCCCTCCATCCACCGTCATCTTCTCTGACTCCTGTAAGGAGCTTTCGTGCAGTTTCGCGGTTTTATTGTGTGTCTTCTCGGTCGCCTTCCTTTTCCTTTTGCACCCCGCTTTTCGTCTCCGGATTTCCTAATTTTCTTGGCTTTTGTCCGATTTAACCTACCTTTCGATCTTAGCCGACTTTCGGGGTCGTCGTAAATCTCCTACGCGGCTACGCCTCTCCTAATTGTAAATTGCCAAGTGCTTGCATCGTACTTTCAGATAAGTCAAAAAGTGTTTCAAGGAACGCAATAGTTATACTTCCATCAGTCGGCCGGCCCTGGGAGCTGATTCTACTCTTTTGGACGAGACGAGGCGAAATCAGTGGCGTAGCGTGCAATTTGGCACCGTTGTATTTGTCTTTTTAAACTAGTGTAAAAGGTCGAATCCAAGGGTGTTCACCGAACACCCAACAATTCGATATATTTAATGGGTTTAAATGGAGAAAGTACAACGTTGTCAAATTGCACGCTACGCCACTGGGCGAAATAGCGGGGACCGACCAATCCCATTGGTTTAAACGGCGTCATGTGACAGATTTCGAGTAATTCGTTCTGAAGTGAACGACTCCAAAATTGTCACGTGAAGCATATTAAACCAATAGGAATGATCGATTCCCGCTGTCTCGTCTCGTCCGAAAAATCAGAATCAGCCCCCTAGAGTCCCTTGATAGAAATATCTATTATATAGAGAGTACCAACAAGAGCTCAACGAGTTGTGATTGGTCGTCGTTGGTTTCGGGCTTTTACGGAGACGAGCAGGAGTCGACGACACATCAAAAGCTCCTCGCAAAAGAGTCGATGAGTTGGGAAACGCACACTTAGAGAATTATTTTTTTAATCCAAGGTGTATTTCGTTTGTGTTAAAGAAACTGCACAGTGAAGTATTGACGAAGGGAAAATTCCTTTAACTTAAGGAAAATGTCTGCTGCTATATGTAAAAGATTCCTTGTTGTGACAGTGATTCTCCTTCATGCAATCAGACTTTAATACGCGCAAGGAAAACTGTCACAACTTGTAGCAGGGCCAGAAGTGAACGTGTTTCCTTCTTTCTAAAGAAGTGATTAATTCTCTCAGTGCATGGGAACGAACCGGAATTCCGGCAAATCCGCCCGTCCACCGCTGGTCCACTGTTAAACTTACCCTTTGAATTCTTTCAGGCGGTTGACTCCTCTCAAATGCATAAAGCGTCGTGTCGATACTCCCTGTACTTACAAGATTTCCATCGAGAGACTCTAGCCGCTCCTTGGTGAATGTTCAGAAATTCAAGCGAGTAGATAAATATTCCTACTCCGCGGTACTTGTTTTTGCCTACTTCGTCGATTGAAGGCGATCGACTAAGCATTCTTTTGAATTTGTCTGTTGCAAACTTCTGCTGTAACCATGTTAATTATGAATTATGCTGTTGGTTTTAAGGCAATAAACTGATAAAACCTCTAAGAACAGGCCTCTTCAAGACAATCAAATGGATCCTCAAAGTAGCTTCAAAGATTGTGAGCACGCCCCTGGCGTGCTCACAATTTCTATACCAGCTAAAAAACAGCTTCTATGAGTCACCAAGTCCAGTCACCGATGCGATGCCATATGTACCATAATACCGTACAATTCTGTAGTTAAATCATCTTTGGTTGATCTCCACTGAAGAAGTTGCGTTCCGCGCTTCTGCATGGTGACTGGACTTGGTGACTAGCAGTTGCTAGTTTGTTGGTACAGAAATTGTGAGCGCGCGCTTTAAATTTACGCGTCGTAAATGCCTTTACGGCTTTTGAAAAGGCATTTATGGATTTATGAGTGAATTTTTAAGGCTCTCAGGCAATTCAGAGTCTTTACCTCAAAGTCTCTTATAGTAGAAGGTTTTTGTGTGAGTTTAAATGGACAAAATACAGCGTTGCCACGCCGTTAAATCCCTCACAATTTTCGTCAAAGTAACATGATCAGATTGTGTGCGTTTATTGTGATTTAATTTTCGCAAGATCGCGGATGTATATTAATCTCCCATCAGAAGCTACTCTAGGGATAATTTAGATGAAAAGTGTATAAAAAATGTCTCATGGCGAGTAATCGAAAGCCGTTTAAAATCCAATCCACTCAGAAAAGCGCGAACGTAAATAATAATGAAAAATGTATAGCGGCGAATAAAAAAGTCGTCAAATCCAAATAGCAGTTGACTTTTCCGCAAGGAGCTCATAAATTCCATCTCGGCTATTACACGCGGACCAACTTCGAAAAGGAATATCGAATTGGTAGAAGCGCTCCTCTCACTCAGCGCCCGCTCTCTGCTGAGAAATCACTTGTTGTAGCTCACTTCCCCACTCCATTCTTTATTTTCCCCTTTTATTTTATGTAAATGTCCGGTATTTGTGTATGCTTGTATAGATATGTATGTATATATTTTTTTTTTGCATCGATATGGAAATCTGAGTGATATTGATTCACCTTCGGAAATAACGGACAAGTTAAAAGAGATGCTGCAGCAAGAGAATGGTGTGGACAAAGCTTTAGACAAGGAGCAAGTAATTTGTTCGATTGGTGGGCGATGTCGCAAAGCGCCTGGACAGTGTTGCCGCATGTCTGTAGAGTCCGTAGAATGACTTATTGTTAGTAGTTTAAAATTTAGGAATCTGATTGGCTTGGGTGATTTTTTTAAACGTGAAACCGACATCTGATTGGACAATTTTGAATTTCCCGCCTTTTATTGAAACAGTCTATGGAGCTCTATCTAAAACAGTGGGCAGTTTCAATAAGGGTCTGAATTTTGGTGTTTTTCAGTGAGCAAATGAAAGTACTCGGTGAGCTGGAAACAAGTATGTCTTTCGTTTCTAACTATATAAGTCTCATGATTCCAGAGACAAAACTTTGGCCCAAAGTTATTGTTTCAAATGCGGGAACTCCGCGTTGTGACGTCATAATACTCACAATTTTTCGATTTTTTTTGCGTGCGTATATCTCCAAAATCGGGTCACTTAGGAAAAAACCAAAGGCCCTTTTGTTTTTAACTTATCAAGTTATATTTTCATTTTCTGTTCCAAAAACACAAAATTTCAGACCTTTGAATCTGCCTCATTATTAATATACTTGCTCGTAGTACCTTTTTGTATGATTGTTGACCATGTGTAGCCTATGATTGTTGATCTGATATGAGCGGGCTCTTACCTTAACGAGCATTCAACGCTCAACGATTGCATCAACTGAAGCTCAAAAGGCCTCCCATACACGCTCAAATAGTTTGATCTAACAGGCAGGTGAAGCTACAGGACACCTTCAGAATTCAGAAAAAACAGGAAGGAAGTTGATGTTTTCGGACTGTTGATGATGGAACAGCAGGCCGATCCTTGAAAATCATGACTTTTGGGTAGACTGGATAAGAATGGGAAACGGTGATTGGTGGAGACGAGTCATGTGGTTGCCAAGTCTAATCAAAATACGGAATTTATCTAATTGGTTATCAGGTACTCCACTCCAAGACTGCCCGATAACCAATTAGATAAATTCTGTAGTTTGATTAGACTTGGCAACCACGTTACTCGTATCGACCAATCACCGTTGTTCATTCTTATCCAGTCTACCCAAAAGTCGTGATTTTTAAGGATCGGCCCGCTGGTGTTTTATGAAATTATTCGAAGGATTTGTTAAACAACAGCGCAGCGTTTGTTTAGTGCGCAACAGTTATAATCACCGGATAGTTAATCATGACTGTGATGAATTTCGGGTCAATGATTGCTCTGTTAAACCAAACTACGTATTGAAGCGTCTTCGGACGCCTAATGTCGCATCTGGGACATTCATGCATTCACCAACTGAAATGATCAAACATTCGGTGAGAATGACTCACTTGGCAGCAAAGGAAACGGGTTTAAATGAATCAAGAGAAAGTGCTCGATTTCGCTCCCTCACGGATTTCCACTGTAGTTTTTCCCTCTCCTTTTTTTTTCTTTTCTTTTTTAATCAAATTTATGAAGATCTTGCAGTCGGGTTTGAATAAAAGCTCACAGCTGACCTCCTCATCCTCAAGTCACACTATTTTTGTCAAGATAAACAAGCTGAGGAAACCCGCGGGAGAGAGAGAGAAAGAGAGAAAGAGAAAGAGAAAGAAGAGAGAGAGAGAGAGAGAGAGAGAGAGAGAGAGAGAGAGAGAGAGAGAGAGAGAGAGAGAGAGAGAACAAAAGAGGATCGCCCAACACTATTGAGTGAAAGAGAGAGAGACCTAGACGAATGCGGAGGAAAAGATAAACGTAAAGAAAGAGAGGATACCCGAACCGCACTGGGGATGAAGAGAGAGAGAGAGAGAGTGAGTGAGAGAGGAGAGGAGCGAGTAAAAAACAAAGTAACAGAGAGAGAGAGAGAAAGAGAAAGAAATTGAGAGAGTGAGGGAGTAGGAGACAGAGAAAGATGATTTGTTCTCGGGTTGTTCTCATCTCCGGAGGGGTTGTAATCTATTACGATTGTCGGCATCTTTGAGCAAAAGTTTGTAAATTCACGTGTATGCGTGTATACATATATATTGCAAGTGTGTTCGTGCGCTTGTGTGTGCATGCGTTTATTAGAGCTGCGGGTTAGTTCGGTGAACGATGCCGTGAAAAGGAACGGGTGATGGTATAAGACCTGTGGAGTGTATACGGCTGCTCGAGTGCTCGCGAACAAGAAGTATCAAAAAGTTTGCCTGCTAGTTTCGATTTTTGGCTGTTCAATTGGTCAGTTGCGCTCGTTAAAAATGGGTTTTATTGCATGGATTTTGTAGAGTCATTTGCCAGAAAGACGACAGTACCTATATCTATCAATACTCATAAAAAAAAAAAAAGTTCTGCGTTGTGTTATTATCGAGAAAATAGCTTTTGTATAAACCGCGTAACAATTGCATGAATCGTCGTACCTTGTTATTCCGCAGGAGTATATGCTTACAATGTTTACAATCCGAAGCGCGACCGTAAATACCATATATTTATATGCAAACTACGTTGAATGCAAGTATATACAGGGTGACTATAAGAAGAAGATCTGCCTAAGGAGTTAGACTCATCTTCAAAGAATAATGGTTTCTGATTAATTATTTTAAACTCAAATGTATTTATTATTTGAACTCTTAACTTCATTGCGAACTTTTAGCTAGATTTTGATGGTAGCTAAGATCCAGAATTTCAAAACCCATATGCAACTGACCAATTGAAATTCCCCGAAAAATCGATTCTTTTCCATTGATTGAAATTATCGTTTTTCTTCCATTTGAACCCACGTAAAAGTATCGATTTCTCGGAGGGCTCTGTCAAACCCCCGGTGGATCGATCCCTTTTCTGCGTTTCAAATACAAATATGTAGAAATAAATTTATAAATATTTCTTATAATTTGCTTTTTCCGACTGTTAAGCTCTTTAGTTGGTAAAATAGAGCATTTCAAGTTTCTAAGAAATAAAAAAAATTAATAAATGAAAAAAAAAAAAAAAAAAGAAAATAATCAATAAAGAAAAATCAAGCTGGTTATAATGATCAATGAATCGTGAGTGAACGAATCGCTTCAATGACTGACTCAAACGTATCGATTCTTACATTGGAACGATTCCACTCAGCTCCCGCGTACATATATTATACGTCTTCTTGTGTATGTATAAACGCTTGTTTTACATTTTGAATGTAAACAAGTTTCTTAGATTGAAGATCCCTCCCCCCCTCCACCCGCCGCCCGCCAACTTCCGTGACTTCTTCCTCGCCGATGCGACAGTAACTCAGAGACCGCGAAGGAACGAACCTTCAGTTTTTCGTCTGATTGTGGTTTTTGGAGTCCGCCATTAAAGTTAATGGTGGTCAGAAATTGAAATCATCTCCTTCCAAACGGGCCGCGAATTGAAAATACGAATACTCTCGCGTCCCCCTCCCCTCTACCGCCACTACACCACTGTCTCCATATCCCGAGTGTCCCACGTCCGAGAAATCTCCAGAACTTCCACTAATTTGTGACCGTTATCTTGATCGTTTTCCTTGCTCCCTTCCTTGTGACCCTTTTGCGAGGCTGAGACGATTCCTGCGGACTCCTTTTGCTTCTGCGCCTTTCATTTTCGCAGGTCTGTTCGCCGCAACGAGTCTTTGCGGTGGATTCCGAAAGGTTTTATGTGATGAGTAGCATTATTGGGCCATTTCGTGGGCTCTTGTGGGCTTAAAGTGGCCTAGAATAAAATAAGAAAGTAAATTTCTCAGCAATTTTTCATTTTCAACTTTCGAGACCCAAAATCACAAGCACGTTGATAGTAGACACAAAAAGACAGCCAATGTAGAAAGAAAGAAACAAGAAAAAGCCAATGTAGGAAAGAAAGAAACAAGAAAATAATGAAGCTTAAAAGGTCGTAAACGATAATTTGATGAATTTTTTCCACTGTTTTGTTGACCATTTTTTTCGATCCCACACAATATATAGTGCATCAGGGGTAAAAATGTGACTCTCATATACAGTTGTATTTCGGACGTATCAAGCATTTAATTCACTTGATAATTGAGAGAAGAAAGTAAATTTCTCAGCAATTTTTCATTTTCAACTTTTGAGACCCAAAATCACAAGCACGTAGATAGTAGACACAAAAAGATAGCCAATGTAGAAAGAAAGAAACAAGAAAAAGCCAATGTAGAAAGAAAGAAACAAGAAAATAATGAAGCTTAAAAAGTCGTAAACGATAATTTGATGAATTTTTTCCACTGTTTTGTTGGCCATTTTTTTCGATCCCACACAATATATAGTGCATCAGGGGTAAAAATGTGACTCTCACACAGTAGTATCTCCGACGTATTTAGCAATTAATTCACTTGATAATTGAGAAGAAAAAGTAATCTCGTGCGTTGCGTATTGCATACCTTAAAACATTTCTACCGTCGGTGACTCTCTTATGCGATCAAATCAAACTCCATTGATTGACCGTTTCCGACACGGTTGGCGATTGGCCCTCCGGAAGGCCACGCGTTCGACGCTTAGCAATTTCTTCTGCCCTAGGCACTCGCCCGACCTCACAACCTCGCGCAGAGCACCGTCCGTTCGATGCCAATTCGCCTTGCCTCCGTGAGAGAGGGGTGGGTTCAGTTCAGCGGGAAGCTTCTATCGCTTATGCCGTCCGTCCTGGTCATGGGGTGACCCTAGGTCTAGGCCCACTGGCGCAACCAGGATATCTTCCATCTCTATCATTTCCCATTTGAATGTATGAGCAGGAAAAGGACAGAAGGAGGGGGTTTTATCCCCTTGTCCATCCTTGTCTAACATACGTTTCTTAATGGTGAAAAGAGAGAGATGAAGAAACTCTCGGTGCGCTACTGTCTAGGCCTGTCCGTGTCTCTTTCCCTGTCCATGCTATCATTCATGCGGTGATTCAATTTCGAGCGACGCGCGCACCCAAGTGGAAAAGGAAAAGCACTGACCCGCGCTCTCACGGAAGAAGAGGAAAGAATAGAGGAGGGACCGAAGCACCAAAGTGCGGAAGTGAAAATATGGGAAGAGGAATCTGAACGGTGGACGGTGGTGCGTTGGAGCAGCGAGCGAAGCGATCCCGGTGAACGGTGGAAGGTCGTGGCTCGATGAGCTTTGAATTAGATGAGGATACAAACGTGCATCAAGCTTCACCGTTCCACCCCCCGCGGATGCGTGAGAGATAGGGATTATTCGATACGGATTTAACTTTTTCCTGTCGATTGACACGCGATAGATGTACTTATTGACAGTCGGTCGAATCGGTTTCGTTACATGCTGTGGGACTGGATAGTGGATACTGGGTGGTGCTGGTTTTGTGAATGAACAATAAAAAAGAAGTGGGTGCATTTCATATTGTTATTCTGATGTTATAGTATTCTGATTGGTCATCCTACAGTTTGATTCCAATCTCTCGGAAGACACGGGGCAAGATAGCGGGAATCGATTAATCTCGCTGGTGTAAACGGCAACACGTGATCACGTAAATTAGACTTGGAGTAATTCGTTTCAGACCGAATGACTCCATGTCTTGTTTACATACTCGTGTGAGTTGTGACTTGTGATGCCGTTTAACGGTTTAAACAAATGAGATTGATCGATTCCCTCTATCTCACCCCGTGTCATCTGACAATGAGAGTTCTGAGACAGCCTTCTAAAATGACTCCGTTGCCAACCTTTGCTTTGGTTGGACCAACAAAGATAGTGGTGATGTAAAATAAATTGTGCTTGGAACCGAGTGGATTATTTGGTAGTTTTAAAAGGGGCATGTAAGTAGCTCTGAGTTAGTCGTTTTTTTTTATATATATGTTGTAGACAAATCCCGAAATATGGACACATCGCGAAGTGGTTAGACACTTGGCGATGTGTCCAACGCCGTTTTGACAAATCTCGAAATGAAGAAAAAATTCGCGATTTGTCTGGACAAATCGCGAATTGTCTAGACACATCTCGATGTTTCCAAAACCGTTTTGGCAAATCCCGAAATGAAGGAAAAAAAGACGATTTGTCTGGACAAATCGCGATCTGTCCAACACCCGTTTTGACAAATCCCGAAATGAAGAAAATAAATACGATCTGTCGATCTGTCTAGACAGATCGTGAATGATTCAACCCTGTTCGAATGGATCGTGAATGTAGCAGGAAAGTGAAAGTAAAATTCTTCCTTACCTTTAATATGGATATGAATGAGGCGATATGCTGCAGAATTGTTTAATAAATTAAATTTTATTTGTATAGTATCGGAAAAAAACATTAGGGAAATCTGGAATACTATTAAAACTACTGTTTAAAAACTATAAAAAAAAAATAATAAAAAAAAAAAACTGAAAAAACTTCCGATAGTATACAAATAAAATTTAATTTATGAAATGATTCTGCAGCATATCGCCTCATTCACACCCATATTAAAGGTAAGGAAGAATTTTACTTTCGCTTTCCTGCTACATTCACGATCCATTCGAACAGAGTTGAATCATTCACGATCTGTCTAGACAGATCGTATTTATTTTCTTCATTTCGGGATTGGTCCAGACAAATCGTCTTTTTTTCTTTCATTTCGGGATTTGCCAAAACGGGTTTGGACACATCGCGATGTGTCTAGACAATTCGCGATTTGTCCAGACAAATCGCGAATTTTTTCTTCATTTCGGGATTTGTCAAAACGGCGTTGGACAGTACTTGGTGCAGTGGCAGCTCGTGTAATATGGCAGCAATGTTACATCCCTTCATTTGATTGTGTGTAAAATAATCGATTCAAAAGTGAAGCAGCGCTCCACCAGCTTTCGATTGTTTTACATTGAGCCAAATGGAAGAACATTGCTGCCAAATAGAAACGAGCCGCTTCTGACTTGGTGAGCTGAAAACAAGGATGCCGTTTCTACGTTTCTTTATCGGTTTCATAGTTCCGGAGATGCAATCTGTAGTTACAAAATACATTGTGCTAAAGCTGAATGGGGATTTTACGTTATGAATGTGACGTCATAGAAACTTCGCAATTTTTTCGCACCTTTACACGAATGTATCTTCAAACTAGTGATACATTGTTAGAATTGTTTAAACATTTTCTCAATGGCCCTCATTGGAATTGTTCCTCTGCGGTTTTTCTGTGCTGTAATAGGGACTAGCGACACACTCGTGAACAAGAGCAGCCACAGAGGAACTTAAATTAAAGGGGAAACAAAAGGAAGAGGAAACGGATAAAGAAAAGTTACAGGAATCTACAAACAGAGATGACAGTAATCCCAAAGGTCAAAAGATTCCGCTCGGTAAGATCGTGACAGCGCACACCGGATACAAAACTGGACTTTTTTAGGACGTGATAAAGTTTTAGCTGTTTTACTTGAGGAAAGATTTAGTGTTGATATTTACTATATAGAATTGAATCTCATAATATGACGTATCGCAAAGCTGTGGAATGGGTTCCGTGAAACGCTGGAAGCTTGGAAGATATTTTGAGGATCCAATAGAGGCCTCTACAACTCAAAACTGGCCTAAGAACCAGTGGCGTAGCGTGCAATTTGGCAACGTTGAATTGTGTCTATTTAAACCCGTGTAAAAGATCGAATGCAAAGATGTGTTCACCGAACGTTCGATATGTTTCATGGGTTTAAGTGGACGTACTGCAACTTTGCCAAATAGCACGCTGCGCCGTTCCTAAGAACTGGTTATGCAACCCTCAATACTGCACGTCCTTTTCTCGTGAGCCAACAAGATTGCCGAAGCAGCGCCTACGATATTACTCAGCTTACTACACCGTATACACAGTACGACCATCCACCTTGAAACTGGCTTCAGAGCTGGTTATGCAACTTGTAAAGCTTCTGAATTTCTTACGAGCGTGCACGGAAAGAAATAACTGGTAAAATTTACCATCTAGCATAGCTGATTTTGGAGTCAAGTTATCAAGTATTGTAAATTTCATTATGATAGTAAAATGTACCAACAAGTTAACTTAATTCACCATAATGCACGTTGCATTTACCATCTACTTGATTGCTGACTCCAAAATTAGCGCAGATGGTAGATTCTACCAGTCTTCTTTTTTCCAGTGCATTTTGTGCTGGTACATTCCAAATCTTGTTATTATTGGCTCTTATGGGAGTTTCCGTCCTGACTGTAGCATTCAAAATTCGGTCAATTTTATAGAATTCTGCAGCTTTCAAGTACTTATTTCAGGTTTCACATTTTTACCTCTTGGAAGCGTGCCTTAAAACATCGATGACTCTCTGGAAAAATATAGACAACTTTATCTTGAATAATTTGAATGAAAGGACTTTCTTTTGCAGGTCATAGGAAATTTGAATGAAAGGACTTTCTTTTGCTAATCATAGTAAATTTGAATGAAACTTCTTTATTTTGCTGGTTATAGTAAATTTGAATGGAAGGACTTTCTTTTGCTGGTCATAGACTTTTTGAATGAAAGGATTTTCTTTTGCTGGTCATAGTAAATTTGAATGAAAGGACCTTCTTCTGCTGGTCATAGTAAATTTGAATGAAAGGACCTTCTTTTGTTGGTCATAGTAAATTTGCATGAAAGGACTTTCTTTTGCTGGTCATAGTAAATTTGAATGAAAGGACTTTCTTTTGCTGGTCATAGTAAATTTGAATGAAAGGACTCTCTTTTGCAGGTCATAGTAGGTAAGTACCATGTTTGGGTCCACTGTGTTCCGAGCATCGCCGCTACCTCTACCATAGACCACGTAAATACACTTCCCAAGGTATTTCGCCGTTCCAAGCTCAAGCTCCTTGGCGACGAGTGCATTTGAATTATATCAACGGGTGGGCGGAAGAAAATTCTTCTCAGGCTCTTAAATCCTCCGCCCCCCCCCCCCCAACCTCTCTCTCTCAATCTCGAACCTTCTCAGGACGACGTTTCTCCCGTATCCTATCCGTATTATCATCATCATTATTATCGTTCCCCCTCCCCACCTTTAGTGAAGGAGGGGGCGGAGTGGTGGGGGTGGGGGTGTGGAGGGCGGTAGGTGAAATTGTCCATGAAGACGTTTTATACGCAAGAAGGTTGACAGGAGTGAGCATCGAGTTGGCAGGTTTTTATTTTAGTGTCCGCCCTTTTTTTTTCACCCCCTCGCTTCTTTTTCTTTTCTTTTTTGTGTGTTTTTCCATCCCCTTCCTCGAAAATTTCCCTCTCCCGTTATTTGAGTTCGCTCATTTGAAGCGAAAACCAAGAATTAATTCATTTATTAGACTGAGTGTATCAAGGACACGCCGCGTGATAAAAATAACCGTTTTTATTTTTTTTTAGTTTTTTTTTTAATTACTGTGATTCCTTCGTTTTTCCCTTTAACGCCAACGTCCTGCACGCGTTTGATTTCCTTCAGGAGGAATTTAGAGTCAAGGACCTGACCTGAGCGAGGAGAAGAAGAGAAGAGAATTTGACTCGGAGGAGAGGGTGATTACAATTTACAAGGGGAGGGGGAAAACTCTCGGGGGGGGGGGGTTATTTTTCGCTCTCATTTTCGATTTTCGCATCGGTATACGTGTACTTGAATAATAATTTGTCCTGTTTCTGATGAAGAAGACGATCGAATCATTTCGATCTAAAGATCTTATTTCTTAATTCTTCGTCACTAAACTACTGTCAAAACGTACAGAAATGTTCGACAAAAAATTTGGTCCAATTTTATTTTCGGACGAATGATTTTTTTTTTGAATCGACAGGATTTGTTGCTACGCTACGCCACTGAACTTAGTTTATTTGTCCGAAAGAGCACTCCTGATGTTTTGTGTTCTCCTCTTTCGGTAAGTGGCTCGATTTTAATAAGTACGAAAACTGTTTTATTGAGCAGCGGGAAATTCAAAATTGACCGCAATCAGACGTCGCGTCGGTTTTCACGTTTTTTAAAGAAAGCTCCGAAGCCAATCAGATCTCTGGCTTTTAAATGTCCCGCTTGTCACTACACTACAACAGTCTACAGCACCGCCACGGCGACGTCACGTGATCGCGTCTTTACGTTCACAGCCTCTGCATAGACTTAACCCGCGAGTCAAGGATTCGGAGTGACTTGCAGTCAAGTGCAGCGAAAGTCGCTCACTTTGTGTGACGGGTGACGAGTCACTCGCGGAGAATAGGAGCGGTATAGGGGGTGGGTTCTGAGGGGGGATGGGGGGAAGGGTAAAAACGAAATGTTAACAAGTAACAAATTGTAGTTTAATGTTGTACAAATGGGTGCTGCCGCGGTATCGCCCTCTCTCTCTCTCTCTTTCTCTCTCGCTCTCTCTCGTTTCGCATACAGGAAAGATTCAAGACAACCCTCCCCTTTCCCTCCCCCAAACCTCCCTCCGCCTCACTCTACCGACAAAGTATGTGTACAACGCGCATTAAGTGAATAAAACGTTAAATGTTCGAGTCCTCTTGAATAATTCATTAGCGAAACGTCGAGCGGCGGTGGTTGAACGAAGCGGGGGAGGGGGTGAGGAGGCAGGGGGCTGGGGGGGTAGCGGTGATAGCATCTCCTTGCGAGGATCGAGTGGGGGTTGGTGATGGGGGAGGGAGGGGGCTTACTTGCGTATAAGGTGCGTCGAGTGAGTGCAAGGGGCCTCCTCGCGTCATTATAACCCCCCCCCTTCCCCCCACCCACGCTTCGTCTCTTACAAAGGAATGATGTATGACGCCAAGCTTTCAGCTATCTGATGGTTGTATACGTATATATGTAGTTTTTACTTGCACCATACTCTATGATACTTTTACTTATTTTCCTTGTTACTCACGAAAATTATCTTCTCCTCTCACTCTCTCTCCCAGCGCAGTTGCGCATCTTATGGGAGGTTGACTTTCTCCCTCTCTCTCTCTCTCTCTCTCTCTCTCTCTCTCTCTCTCTCTCTCTCTCTCTCTCTCTCTCTCTCTTTGTCCTTGAGAACGTAGGATGTGTTAGAAAAGGATAGAAAAAAGCCATCACGTGATGCTATAGCTCTCTATATCCATCTTCCTTTAACTCATTCATTCAAATGGATGAAGAAGAGAGAGAAAGACAGATTCTTAGATCCGGCATTGCTCTTTCTTTTGCTTGTATACCGTAAATATATCGCATCTCAACTTCCTGTAGCTTTTCCGCCCTGAAATGGGCCCGGGTCACATTTACTATTGACCCTAAAACATTCCTCCCTTCGGGAAAGTATACTCTGAGAAAGTTTTCCCCCCAGTAAAATCGAGGAAAATCGTAGAAAAAAATATTCTGACTGTTTTCATCAGGTTCCAAAGAGTGTTCAAAGCAAGATTATGAAATAATTAGGGTGCTATAGGAAAGATGTTGTAAGCTTTTTTGCTATGCCGAATTTTGCGTCGGGGGGAGGGGGATAAAAACTGTGGATAGAACAACATTGACTATTTTAATCTAAATGGGGTGACTGTAGAAAAAGTCCCCATACTCAGGAGCAGGGATGGTTGCCGTTCGAGAAATTGAAGGGGCTTTTTACTATTACAGGGACAATTTATACAAAAACCTGTCTTAAAAATGACTTCAAAATAAGAATACAAGCAAATGAGGTGGTAATAAAGAACTTAAATCTTGAGGTTTTCGTTGAAATCGCACTGTAAATAGAAGGAGCTCCTTCAATTTTTCGAGTGGCAACCACCCCAACTTCTGAGTGGGGACGTTTTTTACAGTCACCCTGAATATACTAGTATACTGGTTTGGGACAACGATACTCCGTAAAAGTATGCAATACGCAACGAACAAGGTACCACATTCATCACACTTGGAAAAAGCGCAACGTATCGATGCGGTTTCTGAAACAAGAGTCGATGAAACATTCATTGTGCTCCTCCAACATAATCTTAATGTGACCTCAATGCTGATATCTTTGGAAGAGCACACCCGGTGTTCTACGGACCCGTCCTCCGGGAAGTGCTTGGGTAAATTTATCGATTCAGCCATCACAATATTTAGTATCGCCAACAAAATTTAGCGCTCAAAAGTTTGAGGTGAAACCCTCGACCAGAGATTAGAATTTGTTTGTCGAGAACTCGCTAATTAATTCGAGAATTCTTGTTTAACGAATTCCGGTTGGGAAAAATCTTCTCTGGGAGTTTTCTTTCGCTCCTTTTTGTATCCTTCTCTCCCCTCCTCTCTCTCTCTCTCTCTCTCTCTCTCTCTCTCTCTCTCTCTCTCTCTCTCTCTCTCTCTCTCTCTCTCTCTCTCTCTCTCTCTCTCTCTCTCTCTCTCTCTCTCTCTCTCTCTCTCTCTCTCTCTCTCTCTCTCTTTCCCTCCCACTTTCTCTCTCTCACTTCACCTCTACTCTAGTCCTTTGAGGCTAATTTAACTCCACAGATATTTAAGGGAAGAAGCAACTTTGTTTCGTGCAATCGAATTTATGGAACTGTGTTTATATGCATGCTTAATCACGACTTATTCCAAGCCAGGGTTGACAAATTTGTCTTCTTCAACTGAATGTTTTCGTAGAGAGAGCGACAGTTTTAAAGTCACCAATCAAATTGCCAATATTCTATCCAATAAACAATTTTAGTATAGCGATATATCGTATCGAATGCCGTCCAAGGATCTCTGGCTCCAAAGAAACTGTGATTCAATGTATTTTCTCCATAAGCGCACTTTTGAACGGAAATTTAGGCTATTGAATCAAACAATTAAGGCAAACTTTTTGCGGGAAAAAAAGAAAGAAAAAAATAAAATCTTACACTGAAATAACAAAGTTTATGTACGGCCGAATCAGCTTTTTAAAATAGCTTCGCAGAGCAAAAGCTCAAGCTGTACCGGAGAAAATTGCAGGTCTACCAAAGCACTACTTCCTTAGAGTGACAACCTCTTTTCTTGCTTCGGCTCTACCGAAGTAGTGCTTCAGGACAACCGCAACTTTCTCCGGTAGAGCAAGGACTTTTGCTCTGTGAAGCTATTTTAAAAAGCTGCGCTCCGGCTCTACTGAAACTTTATTTTTTCAGTGTACACTCTGTTTGAAGATCTAATTTGACCGACTAAAGTGACTTATTGTTAGAGGAGGCAAGTCTAGCAACTTTTCACCGACTCCCGACCCACCCTATTTTTCTCTCTCTTTATTCCTATCTTTGCTCATTTGAAGGTGCGTGTTAGAGGAGGACAGAGACAGGAACCAGAGTCACGTGATAGCACTGGTAGCCCCTCTCTATACACGAGTTTCCTTCCCCGCACTTTTCTCGAGGTATTAACAGGAGGAGGCTCTGAGTGAAGGGGGGGACGTCGGTGATTGTTGCGCTCCGTAAAACTTCAACGATCGAAATCCCAATTTCGGGAAGGGAAGCGCGGGAGGAGAGCCGAAGAAATTAGTTACAATCAGGAAGGGCTTTCCACTCCTGCACGCTCAAAAAGGAGGAACTGACATCGATTCGGGAGGACCCAGGACCGCGAGGAGGTCACTGAATCCCGAGTCCCGTTTCACGGCCCCCGAAAATCATCCATCAGACTCCTGTCCCTCCTGCGCGACGGCGCTTCTATCCCTATATCCTGCTCCTGCTCCTGCACAGTGCAGTGCACCCCTCCGTGTATATACAACTCGAGTTGGAGAGGAAGCACTCAACGTAGCTAAATTTTAATGTTTAAATGAAATTAATCGAAGCAAATATTGTAGCGTATACAATATAAGTATTTATGGGAGTCGTAGGTGCAGTCAAGTGTAAGTCCAAGAGGGGAACCAGATTTGTCTAAAATCGCCCGTCGTAAAGCAGCCCGCCAGCCGTCTATGCCGAAAATTAAGATATCCAGCGTTGTCAAGTCAACCCCTGTCCGTGTCTTGTATGCACATCAACTTTTTCGTTTAATAATGTTCATAGCGTTTCAGTTCGTTGAAATGCACTGAGAAAAAGTTCCTGTTGCCGTAACCGGAAGTCTGTGTCGTTTGTTTAATACAAACTTACTTAACCGGAATTCCTCTTATTTTAACAAGAAAGTCTTGTTATTTCAACCGTTATTCCTGATACTTCGAGAGGAACTTCGGTCAATTAACAGGAATTCTTGTTGAATTACCAGTATTTCCTGTTGAAATCACAGGAAGTCCGCTTAAGTAAAAACTAAACAGACGTCCGGTTGAATTAACGGGGACAATTTTCTCAGTGTGGCATAGCTAGAGTTGGGGGGGGGGGGGCGACCTTTTGAGCTTGAGGTATGAAGTCAGTCACTCGCTCCGTGTCATCATTTTCAATGCCATCTAAGACGATTAAGATCATTTAAGAAAATATAGAATCTGTTTTTTTTAATTCTTTTAAATTTAGGTGAAAAAGATAATAGCGAAGAAGCCAATTGTTTGGCTCTGGTTTCTTTCATTGTCAAAAATCACTTTTGTTGTTATCCAACAGTCCATTCTTTTCAATCAATCTCATGGGTTGTTCTATTTACTCTTATCCATCTGAACTACGTGTTCGATGAGAAAATACGAAGACAAGTTCGTTGTTTCAGAATTTTGGGAGATGCGACGTATGACGTAATGGATTTTTTTGCACATTTTTGCTGTATAATCTGTGAAGCCTGCGTATTCCCAAAAAAAACTAATACTTTAACTAATTTAAATTTTTATAAAATTGCAAACGCGTTTTTTTTTACTGCTGGATTTTAAAAAAGGCGTCTGCAACATTTTGAATGGACTTTGAGGGTTCTAAGTGTGGTCGTCGCTGCGTTTTTCGGCTGAAAGCTATGGACATTCATGCTCCTTATTGTTGCTGTAGCAAAAGAGTACCAACGCAACGGCCCATTTTAGATTATCTGGGTACTAAGCTCGGATACTGATCAATCTGGCATCTGCGGATTTTTGAGTTTGGAGGACAGAACTCAAAACTTTTCACCAGGAGGGTCGACGGTTCTGTTGTACGATCGAGGAGTTTATAACCTGGAAAAAGTCGCGGATCCCCTCCACCGCTCCACCCCTCCCCCGCTCCCTCTTCTGAAGTCCCTGCCTTGGCATTCAACAAATTATAACTCAATATTATTTATGAGTCCGAACTACTCCGAAAGTCTAAAATGGGGGGCGGTTTTCTAAAAGGGCTTAATGTTTTTTCTCCCTTTTCTTTTTTCCTAGAAATGATTCTTCAAAGGTATCCTCGTAAACTTTCGGCGTGACTCGGCCACTACCATTTTCCTCCACCTTCAAAATTCTCGCTGTTGAGTTTTCCTAGTTAGCTTGCTATTACGAAAGCTGAACTTGAAATGACAGAAAGTGATTTAAATTCAGGTTGGACTGTCTCTTCAAACCAGCAAGAATTTAAAAAAAAAAAAATGTACGTCGCTTTTACGTGAGGGCCAGACATTGTTTTTTTGTGTCCTTGAAAAACCTCTGCCTTCCAGTTGCGAAGCGTGCTATTTGGCAACATGGCATTTTGTCCATTTGAATCCACGGGAAAGATCGAATCCGCTGGTCATCGGCGAGTCCTTGTTAGTTCGATATTTTTCATGGGTTTTAATGAGCCAAATGGAACGGTGCGAGATTGCACGCTTCGCCACTGCTGCCTTCCTTCCTTTATTTTTCACTTTCTTGCCTTTAAAATAAACCCAATGCCCTGTCCCCATTATGAATCATAGGAGGTTTCTCAAATGATGGTTTCCATCGTTATAAACTTAACCTTTGAATTCGTTCCGGTCGACTCCTCCTTCCTTTGTCCATTCCTTTTCAAAATGCATAAAGCGTCTTGACGGTTATCCCCAACAAATTTCCATCAACGTGTCGTATCGTAACGTAACGTAACGTAACGTAACGTAACGTATCGTATTTCTTTAACGTAAGCGTCGCTTCGTCCACTTGCAATGTTCAATTTCATTGAGATAAGTATTGTGGGTTGCCTACCTCCAGAAGTCGTCTAGAACTTCAATTTCCCCTGAACATAGATATACTTACTCAATAATGCCAATGCTCTATGGTCTGAGACTACCGCCACTCTATTCATTTATTCTTTACAATAAGCCTACTTTAGCAGACTTTAAAAGTATATGGGAAAAGTGTTTTTCATAGGTTGGCTGAACTGGTGAAAAAAGTTTGAAGTTGATATTTAGCAGCACTGTGCCCTTAAAAAATCACAGAAGTGGACACCTGCCCAGCACCACCTGTTTGTGCCGATTTCTTTCAGTAGTTACTTATCAAAAATCTGTTCTCTTTACTTTCTGCTTTTTAAATTATTATAATTTCATTATTTCCTGACAATAAACATGATGATTTGAATGAAAAGCCAGTGAAAATATGTGTGGCGATAGTTAAGACAACTGATATATGACAATAATTGGGACGAAGCTACTTGGCATGGTGGTAATTGGGACATGGGTCACTTTTTCGAGTTTTATTAATAATTTTTTTTCCTGATTGATTACTCCAATTCCTTATTTTTTTAATAAAACTGGAATTTATTTGAAGGGCCCCAGTGCAAACAGATCCTAGATTAAATAAAAATTGACATTTTTACAGGTGGAATTTTTTCTTAAGGGTGGCGGTAATTGGGACATCTACCTTAATGGAAAATTTACTCTCTGATTTTTGGCAACTTTGACGATCTCACATCAAAATGCAGTGTGAGCGTCCTGATCTCTCTTATCGGTGTCAATTCAGCCATTCATGGCTCATGTGGCAACTCCGTTTCGAGACGTTAATTATCACGGTAATGATGGAAGTCCGGCTAAGTGGCCGGTCAAGTTGTCTCTAATAACTTGGGACACAAACAAAAGATCCCACCTCCACCAGCCACCACAACCACCGCGTAGTGTCAGCGAGCGTCACCAACGACCAACGTTATGTGTCCGCCTCAAAGTAATCAATCAATCTTTGAAACTCTCCCCTCTCCTCCCCCTACTGCCCTTCCAACCCTCACACATCATCATTTCTCGTCCGTTCCCCTTATCGTCATAACACTTAAGACAAGATGACCAAGCACGTGTTTTTCTTTTTTTGCACAGCGCGTATTTTATGAATTAAAACACCTCTTTCCGACGCCGCCTTTCCTCCAACCCTTCCCCTCTTCAAGAATCCCTTTGCGTTTTGACTTTGAATACGTTCCAGCATCTCGTCTCTCATGATGCCTATCCTAATGCTTGGTCGGTGACCCTTCTCTTTCTAGTTTCTCATGAAACTTGGTCATGGAGGAGAGCTCGGGTGGTAAGTGATTAAATATCGCCCGCGAAGTGTTGCCAAATCGCAGAAAATGTCCGGAAATGTTCCATTCACTTAAAGTAATTTTTTTGGATTTTCTGCGAAATCCGGTGACCCTGATCGCAGCTCTCATATTTCATACTGCGCATTTTCGCATCGTCTGTAGGCCAGCGCACCCGCTCAAATGGATTTGAGAAAACTGCAGAATTGCCACCCTGACGTTTCTAAAATTCAAACGCAACCTTGACCCATCAAACACCTCCAAATTGGGTTTATTGCGGTTTTGTTGACTGTAGATTGGTGAACAGGTGACACACCATTCATCGTCAAGCAACTCTGCGGTTTGACGGGTCGTCAAATTGCACATTCAATTTTTTTGACGAACGAAACATCAACTAAACATGCAACGGTTGGCTCACCTGCCGTATTCACACTCATGAGAAGAAATCGATCCACCAATCGATGTTTGTAAATTAAACGAAGTTTTCTGTGTGTCGTTCATTTACATCAAAAGCTCGATCCTTTAATCGATTCTTTTGCATGCTTTCAACTATAAATAATAAACCTTCCCACCGTCATGTCATGGGCGGATCCAGCAATTTGGCAACCATGGATTCATCTCATTTGAACGTATGGAAAACAATCGATTCTTGAGTGGGCCATGGGCCCATTACTAATCGATTGTTTCTCATGCATTTAAATGAGAATAATACACAGTTGCCAGATTGCTGGATCCGCCGTTGCCCACCGTGCGTCGTTGTGTTATGATCCGCTCAATCTGAGTCGCTTTAAGTAGACACCTCCTTTTTAACGCGACGGAGTCAACAGTCAACAGTCGACTCGGCGGCAGGTAAATTATTCAAGTGGGCGGCGAAAGTGTACTTAATACGCGTCAAATTCCCTTTTTTCCCTAAACTTTCGGCTCTCAAAGAGTCGCACGAGTCGCGAACTCGCGAGGTTAATTAACTTGTCTCGGATACGTTAGTCCCCCTCCCCCCCCTTTGCCTCCTCTTCCTCTTCCTTACCCCTCGCCCCCACGTGCTCTGTTGCATCGTTTGAAAGAACATAGTAGTACTGCATAGGCGGGACGGACTCTCAAGATTTGAGAGGTCGGAGACCGCACAGTGAAGATTTCAAGTCTAACCAAGATCAAAATCGAATGCGATACTCGATTCTTTAACCAAAATCAAATGCAAATTAATGGTTTTTAGTTGTGTACACTGAGAGAAATCACTCCTTTTAAAACGAGGAAGCACGTTTACTTGTGACTTGTGACAGTTTTCCTTGCGCGAAGTCAAGTTCTGTTGCATGAAGGAGAATCACTGTCACAACAAGGAATATTTTACTTGCAGCAGCAGACATTTTCCTTGGGTTCCTCCTTATAGTCAAAATTTCACAGTGCAATTTTTTAACACAAAAGAAATACACCTTGGATGAAAAAAACAATTCTCTCAGTGTAGGTACGCAATCCACTCGACCAGGAAACTATACCTTCCAGAGGGTGTTGTTACAATCGCCTATAGTTATGAAAAATTTGTTTTTTGTTTTTGTTTTTGTTTTTGTTTTTGTTTTTTTTTTCGGGCAAACCCAACGAGCTATAACTTTAGAGTGGCAAATCAAAGAACGTTCCGCTGGTTCACTGTTGCCACCTAGAGCGCCACCATCTTGCCGTAAAAATCGATTTTGAGGTTAAATTTTGCAGGTCGTTTCCAGTCGTTTATTCGTAAACAAACTCGGCGGCATCGCCGGAAACGACCTACAAAATTTAACCTCAAACCTTGGAATCTGCCGTCTAAGTTTCGCTTTTTCCCGGGATCCCTTCTACCCTGTGTGGCACAAGGTGGACCAATCCGCTGCCACTCTAAAGCTTTAGCTCGTTGGCAAACCACCTTATTTGTTAACCTAAAAATCCTCAATGCATTCGCAAGTTACCCATTACACCATCGCTCTCTAGATACATGTATTGCATAGTTCCTTGGGTTTAAAAGATAATGGGTATAACTGAACCTACCATTCAATGTTATTTCGAATCAGATAATCTCCAAACTTGACCCACTGTGCTGCGACGTGAAAGGTAGATTAAGATTGAAGCACGCTCAGTTGAGACGAGTTATGACGTCGTTGTCAACGTCCCGTCGCGTCCCATCTTCACGCGTTGGACGTTAGACGTCTTCTTCATCCGTCGACGTGAAGAGTTCGCCGTAGTCCCGGTGAGCGCTGAAATTGCAATTATTCATAATGCGCGAGAGAACGGGGGGGGGGGGGGTGCAGGAGGGTTGCCTTGCCGAAAGACATCTATCCACCGTTGCAATCTTATACTTTCACTGACCACTCTGTTTCGTTGCACGAAAAACGCAAGAACAGAGAGTACGCTAGGTGTTGTTTTAGGAAAACTAACGCATACATAATATGTATGAAAAAAAAAAAAAAACAACAACAAAAAAAAAAACAACAAAAAGAGAAAAATGTCTCCGTTGTTAAAACCGAAGATTCGGTTTATTTTGATCATCGAAGTTTTCGGTTAAAGAAAGAAAGTACCGAAGACTTCGGTAAGTATAACCCAAATTCCGCCTCTACCGAATACTCGCGGTACTACTAATGAAACATTCGGTACTCAGGAGTACTCAGGACCGAACATTTTGGTTCCTGCAACCGAAAACTTCGTTGATCAAATTTGACCGAAGTATTTTTTCTCTGTGTACGGAAAAGTGGCTGGTACAATTTACCACACGCATAGCTGATTTTTGACTCCGCTAGGAAGTATGGGAAACTTCACCCGAATACAGTGAACGCAACGTAACTTGTGGTATACACTAGGTTAACCTGGTAGACGTTAAAATCAGCTATATGTGTATGGTAAATTGTACCAGTCTTTAATTTTCGTATAATTAAATCTTATCCTCAGGGAGTGGAAGGGTTTGCGAACAATCGTATAGCAATCATTTCGAGGGACTGTAAACCTTATGGTTGATTGGTTGAACCTTCCAGATTCAATCACGGCCATATTGGCAGTGGGGGCCCGCGAGCAATATCTCTTTCTATTTTGCTTAGGTAAAACAGTGGGGCTGTTGCACAATTTTGCTTCAGGCGATTGAAGGGTCAACTTATAACTTATAGTGCGTTTCTACCTGACTCACCAAGTCTCATCGTATCCTGAATAGAGTATAGTTGTAAAAACCTTCAAAAAACTTACGAAATCCACTCCTAAACTCATAGAATGGTTTCAAACACGCGACTGTAATGGCGCGGCGTTTGACACTAAAATTTATTGAGAGATTACCATAGATATTGATTCTGCACTCTTTCTATGCTGGGATTTGGAATATTCACAGCGGATTCACAGCGTTACTAGTCACATTAATTGCAATTTTCGATTCAAGGTCAAATAATAAGATCCAAACACACCCTGTATCACAGAATAATACAATCAGAACGGAAACTCCCATAAGAGCCAATGGAAGCAAGTTTGGAATTTAATGGCACCAATAGGCAACGCTGTGGTCCTATATCCCAACATGGCGGACGTGTGTGATTTGTGTTGAAACTCATTTATTTCTGTAAATTCTGGAAAGAAATCTTAAGTTTCTGGCCTCACTTTTATTCTTTTGGCATTTCAGAACGAAAATTTTGCGGATCATGTCCTATATTTTTTATTCGCGCGCGAATCCAGGTGTAAACATCCTATATCTCAACATGGCGGACGCGAAACGACTTTGCTTCAAAATCCGACAGAGTTTCCGTTCTGATTGTATTATTCTGTGCCTGTATGTTGTTTTACTTCTGAGTGGGACTTTGGGGGGTCTCCCCATTACAGTTATGGTTCATCGGTTTTTATATTTCTTTTTCTTTTTTTTTGGTTTCAATCCATGGGAATTCTTGATCTTTAAATGCTGCTGCGCGAAAGTTTCCTAATTAATACCCTCCATGCATTTTTTGCACGAAAATAATTGCCAAATCCGGCAACCTTGCGACTCCTGTTTCGCGGCCCGATGCATCGTGCATTACATCGCAGCGGGAGCAATGCCACCGCTCACTGGGTCAAAGCTCTGATTTTTCCGGACATAAAAAGTTTCGGTTTTTTCTTTGAAAAATGTTTACAATATTGATGATATTTTTTTTTCTTTTTTAAACCAGGCCATTTTACCCATTTTAAGCTCTAACATGAATTATTTTACAACTTTGAAAATTTTTGTTTCTATATTCATCGTTCATAACCTTGATTTTTTTCATTCGTCAAGTTATGTCCAGAAAATTCCATGTTTCGATACACTGTGTGCCGAGACGACTCCCGACAGAGCTCTTCATTCTTCATTCTTCCCTGTTGCAACGCAACGGTGGAAACGGAATTAGTTATGTGCATTTTCTTAGCCCCCACCCCCCACAATTCGTACCCGTCCGTCCCCCCTACCCCCACCTCCTACCTTCCCGAGGGGAATCCCTAGACCCCAGGCTTATGCTCCTCCGTAGCGAGGTCTTGACAGAAGCTGCGTATATGAGCTCTGCTAATTTTTCCAAGAATTCAATTAATCGTTACTAAATCTCTCAGCTCTCTTTTTCGCGCCCCCTGCCCCCCTCTGCCTCCCCATGCTCCCTATTTCCCCCGGCCCCCTGCCCCCCTGGCCCCTTTCTCCCCTGTCCCTCTCCCAACACCTCTTTCTCTCTTTCACGCGCTCTTTTCTCGTTCATCTGTAACGTGCCCCATATTTTTTCTCCCACCCCTCCCCCCTCTGATCCCCTCCTTCGCGGGTGAGTCGTCGAAGGGGGGTTGAGGGGGGCAAGATAGGGGGGTTTTCTCCTCTCCATCAGTTCGGCGTCCTCTTTGCGTACGAGTAATATTAATTCTTTCCTCGTTTCGTGTCGCTTTACGTCACCTTTTTACTTGTCTATCTTTCTTCGGGAGCGTTTATTTTCAAGCGGGAAAAAGTCACCGTCGTTTTATTTTCAGTCCGTAATTATACACCTTATTTCGTTTCTCTCTCTCTCTCTCTCTCTCTCTCTCTCTCTCTCTCTCTTTATCTCTCTTTCTCGCAACGAACTGGCCTTTAATTAAGTCTGAACTATCGCGCTTCTGTAGAGAGTTATGAACTCTGAACACACTTCACTTTTTCCTCCTCCGCGGTCCGCGGCTAATTGGATTCTTATTTTCGGTCTCTGGAGCATTCGATTGGATCTGAAATGAGGTGTGATACGGATTCTTACGTTTCTGGGAGGACCCGGGCCTAAAAATGTTTGGGTCGGTCGACGGTCAACGGTCAACGGACGTTCTTTGCTCTTCAACGAAGCTGTGAAGTCTCAACCTTCAACCTGCAATCAGAAGCTACTTAAGAGGTTCGCATTTTGAGATCGAGAACAAGGACCATCCGACGTTCTCCGTATCGAAGAGTGCCGGCTCGTGCAATGTGGCATAAACAACGGATTCCATTCATTTAAATCTACGTAAAATAGTCGATCTTCAGGGGAAAGTTATCGAGTCCCAGAATCGATACTTTTGCATAGTTTCAAATTGAAAAGAAGATGGTTGCCAAATAGCACTAGTGAGCCGCGTTAGTCGTTGCTGGTATCGAATATTTTTTGGGCCCTGCAATTGCTTGTCGCACTTCAAAACTTGCAATGACTTGACTAATCTTTGTTAACTGATTGAATGCCTGACAAATGTCTATCACTTCCAAATAATTATCTCAAATAAATTTCTCAAATAATTCGTAAAAAGAAAAAAAGAATGCAAAGCTGGCAAGCCTTCAAAATAAAGCCCGAAATCTCATTTGCATGATTCCAAAGACCCGGAAAGGCAAAATTCAGGTGTGTGACAAGTAGCGCTATCTATCGAATTGAAGTTGCCGAGAGTTTCTGTACAAAATCGCGTCAGTATAGGCAGCGCCCACAACAAAACTAAAGAGGAAAAACTGAAAGTTCCAAATTCAATGCAATCGAAAGTGAGTCAATATAACGCAAGAAAGAGATGGGTATAACTCTTTTTTTTTGTGAAAGCGGTGCCTAACAGAGGAAACGGCTTGAACGCAGGAAAATTTAAAAGAAAACTGTAGAGGGTGGAAAACTGGAAAAGCACGAGCCGGAAAAAACAAGCCGAGGGTCTGGGGGACTGGGGGTTGCTAGTGTGAGTCTTGGCTCTCGGAAGACACCGCGGAATTGAATACAGATAAATATAATCCGCGCGGAATCGAACATTGAGAGGTAGAGGGTTTATTTTATAAAACCCATCAATTCGAGAGAAAATGACGGAACGAAAGCCAAGGTTGTTATACCGTTGGCTGATCTTTTCTTACCGAACCAAGCACCGGTAGATGCACGGAGGGAAAGGGTGGAGGAAGGGGGGTTAGGGGTTGGAGGGAGGGTAGGGAGTAGGGGGCGGAAGTGTTCGACAGTTCGCGGTCGCCGTCATGAATTGATGTAAATAAATTGATTTTCGACGACGAAATTTACATACACGAGGGAAAAAAAGAGAAGGTACCTGTTGAGCTGTTGTTGAAAGAAGCCGTTCCGGTTCCATGATTTCAGCGCGCAGTCCAACGAGTTGCAATGAATTCGAAAAAGGAAGGTAGAATGACAGTGTTACCTACTTTTTTTTTTTTTTATTTATTTATTTATTTATTTATTTATTTATTTATTTATTTATTTATTTATTTATTTATTTATTTTATTTATTTTTTTTAAAGCCTTTCCAGTTTCTGCGCTCAAGGAACTTACTGCACCATGTGACGATCTTTCTGTCGTCAATGATACAACCCAGGTATGAAAGAAACATTTTAAAAACATTTTGAAAATCTTGCCGGAAAGTTTTCGGTAACCTTTTGTAAATATTTTAAAAATATTTTGAAAAGCATGATTTGTTCAATGTTCATGCCAATTAGTTGTCAAAATATTTCTGAAAATATTTTCAAAAGGCAAAAATATTTTTAAAATGTTTTTAAAATATTTTAATGAAAATATTTTAAAATATTGACTTATTTTAAAAATACTGTCAATGTTTTAAAAATATTTTTAAAATATTACTTCATACCTGGGAAGCGATGGTATACAAGCCCTGCGTCGGCAATTTTACACAACCGAATCGCAGTGACGTAGCTTGCAATTTGGCAATGTTTTATTTGGTCCATTTAAAGTCATGAAAAATATCGAACTATTGGGGTTTCGGAGAAAGTTCGCTTTCAAATTTCACATGAGTTTAAATGGACCAAATACAACATTGCCATATTGCACGCTACGCCACTGGTTAGCCCGAGCCTTTCTCGATTTTGAAAGAACAAAAGAAAAAGAAATGTAATGGTGCTTTGTTTTTACGTGAAATGCGGGTTGTGTCAAATCTTCGACGGTTTAATGCAACTGCTTGTTTATTCGTGGGCGCAGAAAGAATGTTAGACGACGCATGAAAGTAGGCTACCCACAATACGTATCTCAATGAATTTAAGTATTGCAGGTGGCCTACCTAAGCCAAAATCTAAAAAGTAGTCCTCCCGTTTTTTGTTCCCAACAGTATAAATGAATGGCTAATTCCAGAAATCAAAGTATTCACAGGAGGAACAAACTAACCGTTTTAAAGTCAAATAGGTTGTTTTAATGTCAAAAATAGGTTTTCTATTTTTCAATGGACTATCTTAAAGGAGAAAAATGTTTTTTGAAATTTTTAAAATAACCCATTTGACTTTTAAATAGCGTTTTTGTTTTTCATATGAAATTCAGTTTGGGGGCTTCTATGGTTCCTGTAACTGGCGTTTCAAGTTCGTTTGAGCACTTTTTTTCTTTTATAATACGGATACGGATATCTACTAGCCCAATGATCTGACTGTATCGATATATCCTCTTAACCTCCTCTTCACCTGTTAAAAAGAAGCAGATTCTCAGAGGGTCCAAGTAATCGATACTTTTGCAGAGGTTTGAACGGGTGAAAAATAATTGCTCTTTGTTCTCTGAGAATCAAGCCAATATCCAGCCACACGATCCCAAAACGCGGCTATCTCCTACGCCTGCTGAAACGAGCCTTACAATCTTTTCCATCGAGAAAAATTCCGTTCTCCGAATTGCCTGTAAAAGTTTAAGTCTTTTGATTTGACTCTCGCACGACCGAGCATAAAAACCGAACCGCGCGAAAAATTCATCGCGAAACCATCAACGGAAACTAAAAGGCGGAAACTATGAGGGGGGGGGGGAGTCGAAAGTTTTGTTTCGTTACGTAGCGCCTCAACGGGGATTAGTAAAGTAATCCACCGAATTAAGTGGTAGTCAGTCGTCACTACTTCTTACAGTGTTGCCGGATTATGAACGAAAGACTGAGTATGTTTAGTTGAAAGGTCTGAAGCGATGAAGGAGCACCGAATGGATCTGGTGCAAATTTTTGCTTCAGTAGTAAAAAATTTAAATTTTGGTGTAAACCAAATCACTTGAAAAAAACGAAAGGAGCTTCAAAAAGTTTCAAAATTGACTCACAAACTCTATGAATGTGTCTAAACAATAGTTCAAAATGGCTGTCGTATAGCGAGGCACAATGAGAGAGGACCATCCAATTTGTCTGTTACTCTATGACGAATCACTTTTTCCAACATAGAGAAAGCAGAAATTATATGGGCCTCTCCTATTCTGACTTGCTATCCTACTGCCATTTTGGAAATGTATTTAAATGCATTTAGTCAGTTTTTGAGTCAATTTTGAAAATTGAAACCAATCTAATTCACAAGTTGTACGTTTTACGCTAGAATAGCCCCTCTTCACTACTACAGCAAAATTTTGCAATATACCCATTCGCTTTGACCTTTTACTTGAGCTGTGTACTACGGGTAACATACCTACGAAACAATTCAGGAGTCGTCATACATTCCTCAAAATTCATTATCGTAGCCAGAAATTAATAATTCCGCTCTTTGAACATTTGAATGCATGTGTTGGGACATGATGGAAGGGAGGGCCATAGGTGAATTGAGCCCCTATATCTGTCCTTTTCTAAGGAACATGTGATCAAATGGAGAATGACAGAGAGAAAAAGACAAATTCCTTCTTACGGCTATGTCGTGGTTTTGAGCCGGCAACTAAGGCGTTTCACTCCGCGGTTTATTTGGCGGCGAGAAGAACTTTCAAAAGGCGCTGAGCGACGCTGGCGCTTTAGCGCTATAGGTTCGTTGCTTTCGGAAAAATTAAAAATTAGACTCGCCGAAATATTCCGGAGGAGGAGGAGGAGGAGGGGGTGGAGGTGGCGAGGGCTAGGAAGGAAAGAGGACCCCCGGTTAATAGTTTTAAACGCGGAGAATTGTATCGCGTGTTGCGTCGGTGCCGCTTTTGCGGATGATCAACGGCATTCCACGAACCATCGGTGATTCAACCGGTCGAAGCAATGACTTCATAATATCAGTCGAGGAGTTGTTTAGGCTTTAAGAAATATTCAAATCTTTAATCTTTGTTTCAACCGCGATGAATCACCGATGGATTGTAGAATGCCGTTAAATATCCGCAAAATGGCAGCAGGGCGGCGTGTAGGTATTTTATATATATAAAAGGAGGAGAGAGAGAAGCTCAGGCTAGCTTTGGCGGGCGGCTGGCAAACGACGGCGGTTCTAGCCGTCATAGTTGCAAGATCGGGGTCTTTTAATCAACAGTTTTTCATTGGTTTTTATGAGAAATCTGGTGATATTTGGGCTAAATTTGGCAATTATGTTCACCACCGCGATGGAAGAGTTGAGCCCCGAGACCGGCCTCACCTAAAGTCGTAGGGGGTTCATCGCGGGGGCGCACGCACGTCGCACGGGGTCGTTTTGGGGGTGGCGTGAAGGGGGAGGGAGGAGGAGGGGGCCGAAATAAAGGAGGAACTTTTTAACAATGGGTAAAACGGGAGGCTTTTGCGGAATATTTCGGGTGGATGTGTTTAGTGCGTGCTTGTTATCCAACGGTGGCGGTGGTTGCGAGGGGGTGTTAACGGGGGGCGAGGGGGTGGAGTGGGAGGCGGGCGCGGTCCTGGCGACGGTGGGTTTGGCGCCACGACGGCGCCTCCACCATGATTCTCCAACCACCTATCTCTCGCTATTCCTTCTACATCTCACTTTTACTTTTACTTCCAATTTTATTGTTATTGTTGTCTTTTTTTTTCTCTCTCCCCCCCCTTCATTCTTCGAGAGCAACTTTTCTCCCCCTGCCACCACCCCTTTCCTACACCGTCTCGCTCTCTCTCGCTCTTTCCTTTCGCCACCACCTCAATCCTTCCCTCTCTTACCAACTAAGTTTATTAACAAAATGTAAGTTTATTACCTAGCCTTTCTCTCTCTCTCTCTCTTTACTTTCTCTCGCCCTCCCTCCCCCCACCCACCCCTTCTTTATCTATCTCTCTATTTTTCCAACCCCACTCCTCCTCACGGGCTTTTTCTCTCCCATTTTGTCCTAAATTTTTGAGTCAATGGACTCAGGTTTTTAAGTGCGTTCGGTAATATCACCTAGAAGTTTCTTTTTGAATAAGTCGCCCGCTACCTTTTATATAGAAACTACAGTTTATCCCAAGTTTTAATGCACGTTTGATTTCAACCCCAACTTTCTTTTTTCCTCCCTCCTTGATATTTTTTTTTTCTCTCTTCTCCGGAGGCGCCAACTAAGAGTGAATATTATCTTTTCCTCTCTTCGTCCATCACTCTCTCTCTTATTCTCTCTCTCTCTCTCATCCGTTCTACACTTTGCCGCTCCGCAAGCACAACCTTCCTCCTTGAACTTTGACCGTCGAGAAACCTTTAATTCAAGGAGTTCTGGAAATAAATCAATTCGCGATTCCTCTCGACGCCAAGGTTTTTTTTTACGTCTCAGATGTCTATCTGCTTCAACTTTCTCCTGTACTCCAATAAATCTTTCGTGAATCCCTCACACGCGGGTTTGAATGTTTAATAAGATTAGTTTAAAAGAAGTCTAAGAAGAGTATAGACTTTCGCAGCCATTTCGAAAATTGACGGGATCCGGGGAAATGAAATGCCAATTCGCTTCGCAATGAACTTGAGAAAAACAGGCAAGGACGGTTTTGCAGTTCGGTAATTCGATGCCATATAAACGTTATGTTATGTACTGTAAAAGTCGAAAAAATTATAACACCTGTGATTACAGGTGTTAGGGTTACTGTGTTTTCAATTTTTTTTCTTCGGGTAAGATGGGAAAAATAAGAGGCAAATAAACTTTCTGTCCATGCTGTCTCACTTTGGGATAGGACTTTCAACATGGCGTTGCCCCTCTATTGTCTATAGTCACTTATAGTTCGTTGATCTGGCTATATTTTGGCTCCGTGGGTAATCGGTCGGTAGCAATTAACTTAAATAAAAAATAAATGAAATGTTGTCATTGTAAAATTATTTCGGATCATGCCACAAAGACGATGAGCAGAGAACTAAACATGTAGTTTCAAAACCCACCCTTTAACCTTGGCAAAGCCTTTGAAAGTAAGGCCGTCATGGTATATGGCTTCGCGCACGGTGAATGTCCCATCTAATTTATCACTTTCTCCTTGCTGCGCGGAAAACAGGCGAATACATGAATTCGTCCTTCTCTCTCTTTTCCCATTTGAACACATGTGTCAGTAAAGTGTAGATGAAGGGAGGAAAAGTCACGCGACTACCCTGAGTCTGTATTTTTCTAACACACGCGTTCAAATGGGCAAAGAGAGAGAGAGACTGACGAATTCCTGCATGGAAAGGAAAAGAAGCTTCATGGAGAAAGTAAAAGAACAGATAGGACTACCCTATTGGAGACTTGTGAAGAGTCCGAGGGTAAAACGATAAAAGTCACGAAAGCCCATTTTCGTTTTCAAGATGAAAAGAAGAGAGGAAATGAGATTTAAAGGTTTTGCTTTCTTCAAAGAACTGATGTATTTCCTCAAAAAATCTTTGTCCTGTTAGATGAATATGCGCGTGGAACCTTTAACCTCGCTTTTTGTGACATTTATCGTTTTCCTGGACATCGACCTGGACATTTCATGTGCTAAACCGATTAAATCCCCGCTTGGAGGATTTCCTTGAGTTAAGGAGAGAATTTTGAAACTTTTTAATTAGGACTGGGGCTATACTTGCTATCGATAGTTTTTATTTTCAAAGCCAAAACTAACGCCTGATCCGTCGAGATGGCTTTGAATGCATTCTTTTCTGTTTCCCCGCCACTGAATAACTTGAAAAATTCCATTTGTTCATGCTTGGTGTTATTAGTAGAATATTTAAAATGAACGATACTTTATGAGTTAACGAGTTAATTTTGCAAGTTTTTAAGGTGATTCTTCAGCGTTTAGTGCCGATTTTTGCCACCAGAGCGCTACCGTTCGATTAATGTCAAATTACAACCCGACAGTAATTTATATATAAGAAAACGGAGTGTCAGTTACTAGATAACCATCTGAAGTACGTCTCGGCAAAATATCTCGTCAATAACTTCGAAATTGGAGCTGAAAGTACCAAAAAATGGAATATCGCAAATCGATTCTTGTATCTAAATGCGATACTTCAGTTTTTGGTACTTTCAGCCTTGTTTTTGAAGTTATTGACGTTATTGAAGTTATTTGAAGTTATCGAAATTGAGGCTGAAGTACCAAAAAATGGAACATCGCAAATCGATTCTTGTATCTAAATGCGATACTTCAGTTTTTGGTACTTTCAGCCTTATTTTTGAAGTTATTGACGAGATGTTTTGCCGAGACAGTCTTCAGATAATTATCTCGTAACTGACACTCCGTTTTTTTAAATATAAAAACATTTCGGCTTGTAATTTGAAATTAATCGAACGGTAGCGCTCTGGTGGCAGAAATCGGCACTAAACGCTGAAGAATCACATTAATGCGCGCATTTTTATTTACGCGGAATTTTACGCTAGCATGAGCAACGAGCGTGTGGCACTGCTGTAGGGCGCAGCAAAAATAAGCAATAGGTCCATTTTAGGTGTTCAGAAAAATATCGACAGTTTTTCCACCCCAGTTACCTATACTCCTATACAATGTAGGAGATATACCGACAGTTTTTCCACCCCAGTTACCTATACTCCTATACAATGTAGGAGATATATGTATAGTATACATATATCTCCTACGATCTCATTCAGTGGCGTCGCGTGCCATCTGGCACCAATGCTACTCATCCATTTAAACTCATTAAATATATCGAATTTTCCTTGTGCACTGTGCACCCCCTGAATTCGACCTTTTATATGAGTTTAAATGGATAGCCTGCTGTGTTGCCAAACTGCACGCGACGCCACTGATCTCACTGCTCTCATCGTCTTTCAAACAAACTTCAGCATTATAATTTCTTATACTTGTTTACAGCTAAAGTTTGCTACAATAACATTCCCATCCATTCTTCGATCTTCTCGAGTCTTCCAATTAGCGGTGAAAGTTAAGGACGCAACCCGTCACGCGGCTCTCATCAAAATCCCTGACAAGGAGGCGGTAGCCCGAGTCCTTTTCTGTGAGAAATACAGGGTTATTCTATCATAACTGTCCCACCCGCAACATTTTATAACCTCAAAGTTTACTAAAACTTGATATTTTTTCCCCCTGTAAATTTTGCCTAACAAAAGTAAATAAACATCACTAAAACAATAAATGTCCAAATTTTCGTATGAAAAATGCAGTTTTAAAATTTTGCGGATGGGACAGTTATGAAGGAATGACCCTGTATACACCAATGCTTCTGGATGATGAGCGAAGCTATAAAAAAGGAGGTCGCAGGCAGGAGAAGATGAAAAAGAGAGCAGGAAGCATTTAATTTTTAAGCGAGGCGCACGCAACTGGTTGAAAAAAAGAAAGAACCAAATATTGTGAGAGAGCAGAGCATAAAAAGTATGGATGTGAAAATCTGAGCTAGAGAAATGAGAGTGATACGACGAGGACGAAATCTCGCGTTTGATGAGCGTACGTTTTCATTTTAATCAGTTCCGAAAACATCAAAATTTATTTAATCAACAACAGACCTCAATATAATCTCTCTGGATGGCTGGCGTGGCAGAGCCATGGATGAGCGGGAACAAATCATTCCCGCTGCTTCTTTTCTGTTCCATTCCTCGGCAGCACTTTATAAAGAGACGCAACCATAATTTCGACCCTGCCATTGCTACGATGCTACGACGAACCTTTGGCGTTACTTTTACCATCAACTAAAAACTGCTCCGGTGTTGTCAGCTCGCTGATTTTATGTACTACCGAATGGAAAAGTTTTGACAGTCAAGAATGGTTCGCAGAGCGCAGAAAATAGGCATAGAAAGTTGCCATCCGCATGGAGAAAAATTTCCTGTTGCCGTAATCGGGCGTCTAGTTAGTACTTACTGAACCGGAATTCTTGTTATTTTGACATAATATTCCTGTTATTTTATCAGAAATTCCTGTTACTTCAAGAGGAATTCCTGTTATTTCAAGAGGAATTCTGGCCAAGTAACAGGAATGACTGTTGAAATAACAGGAATTTCGGTGAAGGAAGCTTTAAACAGACGCCCGGTTGAATTAACTGGACAATTTTTCTCAGTGCGGTTGATTTATTCTAATATTTTGTCTTGCATCTTGATAAAAGTAGGCAGAATTCTCTTGTCGCAAAAAATTCGACTATCTCCGATTCTTTGCGATCTTACGTGTCTTCTTCCCGCGCTTTGGAAAAATTGTTGCTAATTTTTTTGCGTTTGATAGTGTACCCGAATAGAAAAATAAATGAAATTGTTGTGAGATAAACTGTTCCTACATGACGGTACGTTTTTTGCATAATCCGCGAATTGAAGGCGCAAGAGGATTACCGCTGATTTACACGCAAGTCTCTTTTTTCGTGCGAAATGCCTTCAAATACAGGTAACCCAACCCCACCCTGGTGAAAGTGTTCGATGAACTTCCAGGACTAAAATTCCGTGGACTTGGTCCCTTGGAATTCCATGAAATTACATGGAAAATTTTATGGAATTCCATTAATGGTTCACAGAGTTCCATATAATTTTATGGAAAAATAAAAATTACCTACGGAATTTCGCTGTCAACTTCTCGGAACAATTTTACCAGGGCAATGGGTGTGTTACAAATTTTTGCTACTTGGAAAAAATAAAGTTAAAGACGTTTCCCCAAAGTATACGTCCTATTGCTTTGGCAATAGTCGAAGAAATATTGTCATTTTTGGGAGAAATGCCATCAACTTTGGGGAATCTAAATATTTTTAAAAAATGGATTGTTTAAACATAATTTTTTTAAAATTTGTCTAAAATATTTTGAAAAAAAAAAAAAAAATTATTTCGGCAAACAGTTGTCATGAGCATTCACATATTTCAAAAATGTAATTGAAAGGTTTAGAAAATACTTTCGGCAAGACTCGCAGCGACTGGATTTTTTAAAAAATATTTTCATAAGGTTTCCTTCGTATAGGGGTCCCTAGTTATAGCTCGTTGGACCAACAACAAGATCTGTCAACATCGCAGGGACGGCGAAGAGTATTACAGGGATAGTAGGAGTGGCATCGCACAGGGACAACAACGGAGGGGGGAGGGGGCGTTCATCATTTCTCAAAAACAAAGTAACTCCTTATTTGTTTTATTTCTTTTCATTTTCATTACTCCTTTGCGTCATTTTCCTCGCCTCTCTCGGTAACGTAGCGTGCCCGTGCTCGCGAGCCGTTGTCATCGTCATCCATTTTCTTTCATCACTCAATTTTCCACACGGGCGGGGCGGGAAGGACCTTTAAAAACGGAGAAGGAGGGGGGAGGGTGACGAAGGAACAAACTTTTAGTAGCACCGAAGAGTAGGAAAGGGGTGGATGAAGAGGGGGGGGGCGAAGACAAACGAAGTGCGGTATGAAGGGTGAGAGGGAGAGAAGGCATTAAATGCGCTTATTTTTTATTGCTTATTCCACTCCATCTTCAACACACTTAGAAACAAACGGGCGAGATTAACAATTATGACCATTATCACTCCGCGGTAACCGCGCGCCGTTCAAGGAGGAGGATGCAACGCGGAACGCAATGATGTTGTGCGGTTGGATGACGCGCTGGTGAGTTTCAAGTGGCATCGGGGTTGTTTCGAGGGCTGAACTTGTAGTGTAGGGATGCGCTTTGTGAGTGAGTGCGGGGTTCGAATCCCTTTGCGGTGATTGAGTTCTTGCTTTATAAGAATCTGTAATGGAAAGATGATAAGATGTTGAAGGGTTGGATCGTTTATGACCTATAAATGCAAGATGGAAATTTGCGAAGACAATTTTGGTGATTCATTATAGGTTTGTTTGGTCCGCTGGTCCCTTGTGGTTTTGGCGGTAAGGACCCCTGACAGCCAATGAAGGCTGCCACTCTGCGTACATACGCATTATCTTATTTTAGTGGGTAGTCTACCCTGTTTCTAGGATACTTTTGTTATTTCCTCTTCAAGCATGCGGTCAAAGCGTTTTTCAAAAATATTGATCCGAACTATCCTTAATTAACGTACCTTGAACTTACATATACGTTTGATGGAGCATTATCCGCGATACTATGTAACATTTAGTTATGAAATGCAGCGAAGGGTGTACCAGTGTATCTTCCCCTTACAATTTCAACCAGGGCTGCCGTTTTGCGTATAATCAATGCTATTTTTCAATTCACCGATGATTCCACCGGTTGAAAAAATATTACACAGTTCAGTTCAGTGCATGACTGTAATGAACTAAAATACTCGCATCTGTAATCTTTTCTCAACCGGTGGAGTCGTCGATGACTTTAAAAAACTTGCGGATATTTTAATTAATCAACGGAGTTTCCACCGATTAAGGAAAGATTACAGGTCAGAGTATTTTCGTGCATTACAGTCATACACTGAACTGAACTGTGTAATCTTTTCTCAACCGGTGGAATCATCGGTGAATAGAAAAATAGAATTGATTATACGCAAAACGGCAGCCCTGATTTCAACATATACTCGCTAGAAGGAGATATTCAAGAGAGTGGGGAACTTTCTTAGATGTGGAGAGGGGGGCGACCACTCGACCAGTTTTTAAATAGAGTGAAGTTTAGGTATCGTGAAATGGGGCTCTTGCAAACTTTTGCTGTAAGCAAATAAATAGTCCATTCTGATGTAAAGACCAGCGGAGATCACGTAAAATCACATTAAGAAAGTCTAAAATTCAGTAATAAAAGTTTGCAAGAGCCCCATTGCAAATATTGATGGATTGAATGTTCTGGCCCGGAGTGTAAAATCTACCTTCCAGCTATCAACGTAACGGTGAGTCTTTCGCCACTGAAAGTGGGGGGGGGGGGGGTCTCGAAGAAGGAGACGGGAGCGCACAGATAAGTTGCCGCACGCGGGGGGGGGGGGGGGGGGGTGCACACTTTGATACTTGAAAATACTCGGTTCTGGTGCCGCATCGGATTCGAATTTGAGACTCGGGGATTTCTGATCAGATGGCAAAGTTGAAAGTTTTTGACCACGAATTAAGAACGCTTAAGGTCATGACGCGACTTTGGACTTTCGTGCTCGCAGTTTTCGCCCAATGGCTAGGGCCCTCCCCCCTCTCCTTCCCCTCCCCTTCCCCTTCCCCTTCCCTTCCCCTCCCCCCTCCTCAACCATGCGTCGTGTCGCAGCGTCTCGCTCGCGCATATCGCATCGCCCGTGTTGAAAGGAGAATAGCAGAGACACGGATCCATGGTTGCCGGTTCTTGCAAAATATCAATCGAATCCCTCCTTTCTACACGTATTGTAAAATATGAATCATTTCGCACGATCTGGCATCTGCGGACAGAAGTAGAAGTAGAAGTATAGCGCAGACCTTGCGAGCGTCGAAACCGCGAAAACTCAACAGATGTGATCGGAAAGTGAGACAAGATGAAGGGGGGCGGTGAGGGGGTTTGGAAGGGAGAGGGGGGGATTATTTATATTTTGATTGAAACTTCTGGCTCGTTCGTTCGCTTTCCAAGCGCGCTCGGCCACGCTCGAGTTTGGCGAGTTCTACCTTCTCCTCTCATCTCCTCTCCGCTCCGCTCCCCCCTCCTCCTCCCCCCTCTACCCCCTAACTCTCCTCCACCACCGTATCGAGCGAGTAACTTTCAGCCATCGATATACGATTACTCCTCCAGAATGGTCTTCGGCGATATTCCGCAACAGCCCCTGCCTTCTCCGGTCATCCTATCACCGATACCACTATCTTCTACCTCACTTCCTTGGTTCCCCGGTCCCCGAATCCTCCCGCATAGAAAACGCAGCATCCTTAAAATTAACCCTTTCAGTACCAGGTCATCAAGACTAATGACCGCTCGATCACTCGTTATCTGGTTGGTATAGTTAATTACTCCTACTTCAGTGTTCATATTTTTGCCTGTATCGTTTCTTGAAGGCGCACGGTGATATTCAATCTCCTCGGCTTCCGGGTTTCTCCTAAATTTAGCGATCAGAAGACGCAGCATCCTTGAAATTAACTCTTGTCGCAGTACCAGGTTTTATCAAGCGAAACGACTTTCTCGCTCACTCATTACCGGGCGGGTTGTATAGTTTACTAGTTCCGACTTTGCTGTGCTCATTTTTGACCGTATTGTTTTCTTGAAGGCGCAAAATGATGTTTAGACGCGTGAATGCTTAGCAACTGTGAAACTATAGTTTCGTCATCAATTTGAAATTATTGAAACTGTGAACGAGACGAACATTCAGAGGTTTGACTCGAAACTTCCGTCATCCATTGTGATTTATTTATCATTGTAAGTTTTAATTTTGAGTTCAACTTTATCTATAACTATTGTTTCTATTTAATTTTGCTTCTAATCGCCTCTTTTTGTTCACGTGTCTTATACTTACAATCCTCTGTCTTATTTTTGTTTCAGGTAAGATTTGATCCACACCATAGCTCAGTTGTGTAATAAACTGTGGGGCTTGGCCTTTACCGTTATGTCAGTCTTTGAACGGATAAGAATCGATCTCTCGAAAACTCACGCGCAGACTCAGACCAAAGCGGGCAAAAATTTTCTCTTTGTGCCTATTTATTATGTTCATACAACAACAGGGTGAGTAATTGCTTCCTTACGAAAATAAAAAATAAAATTATGAGTACTCGGAATCGATCGATGTCAAATTGTAAGATCAGTGAAAAAACACCAGAATTTTCTGGTAAAAAACTAGAGCTAGAGCTAGAAATTTCTCGGTCGACGTAATCGCTGTGCTTTTGGTATTATTATGCGAATTTATGAATTACTTTTTCAGATCATTTTTGTAAGTTGAGTTGACTTTCCATGCACTCATTAAAACAACAATGGGCGAATCTGTGATTAATTAACGTAAATTTTTGCTTTCTTTGCACGGCATATGCACTATGCAGTAATGCTCATCTTAGTACCATACGTATAGGATTCCGGTTCGAATGAAGGGATTTGGAGCCTTTCGCGGTTTGTTGAGGAAAAAAAATTATTTTTTCTTCTTCTGCTCTCTTTTCTTTTACTTTTTTCTTCGTTAAACTTAAGCTGACCCGTTCCTTTCTTTTCAGGGAAGGAGGCATTTTTTCCTTCTTAGTAGCGACCGACCTTCCAAATTACGTTTATGGTAATCGCAGTGGCGCTCGTATAGGATATTTTCTATCCCTCTATTTTTCCCTGTGGATGTTTAAGTTGAAAAAGGGTGAAAGATAGAGGTTTTCATCATTTTATCTTTCCTTATCTAATACATATGTTTCCATGGAGAAGGAAAGAGACAGAGAATGGTAATCAGCTTTGGCATCGCACGCTTGATTAAAATGTCAGTATGAGTTGTACTTTCGCCCAGTAGCGCATCCAGAAGTTTCTTTTACCTCTCTCTTTCCTCCATGAAAACATACATGATGAAAAAGGATAAATGTCGGATTCTTTAGTTCATTTAATCAGAAGGAAAATGAGAGAGATAGGAAAAGACCTGGGTGCAATAACTTTCGCCCCCGTTCCTGTATACTTTAGTGTATACTCTCCAGGACTGCCTTTTCTTGTATGATCAATTGTGACGCATTTTTCCATTTAACTCAGTGTAAAGTTTTCGAATTCCACGTCAAATTTGGCAACAATGGTAAACTCTCAATTTTCCAGAATTAGCATGAGTCCTTTTCCTTCTTTTATGGAATGCATAATTTGAGACGGTACATGAATAAAAGCTGTGCTGTATCTCTATTATCTGCAGGGACTTTTCTTTCTCTCTCTTTGTCCATCTAAATGCGTGTGTTTGAAAAGGACAAAGAAGGGAGGTATTGGGGCTAATATCCTCCTATCCTTTCCTCACCCATTCATTCTTATGGAATAAGAGAGAGAAAGACAAGTTCTTGATCAGAAACACAAGAGTGACACCTGAACTGAAAACTGGACTGGACCTTAAAATTTGAGACTCGCTCTTTTGTGGTGATCATAACATTAAGGCAGCTGTTTTGAAATTATTTATCAGGAATTAATCAAAATCGTTTTATGATTGGCCTATCTTGGAATGGTAGACAGGTACAGGTTGAAATCAACCTTTAAGTTTCAAGTGCAGTTTGCAAATTATTCGGAAACAGTGACTCCTCAGCAGGCTAGAGTACATGTTCTGATTTTGGTTTTTGATTGGTTTGGCTCTTGGATTTTTTGTTTATTGTTTTTTTAATGAGGTCTTTGGCTTTATACCTCCGTTACGGCAATAAATAATCGGTAAGAATCACTACCATGGTGGTGGCTGATGTTTGCACCAGCGAAACAAGATGTTAAACTTGACCACACATTGCTTTGAATGAAATAGACACCATGCAAACTTAACCATAAAATCAGACATGCTTAATCAAGTGCTTCATTTCATTCTATCTGATGTCTGTTCAAGTTTACAAATTTACTATCTTCTTTGGTGGGTGCCAAAATTAGCAATTTTGACCTTAAATCTGACCAATTTTATTTTTTTACGTGCCTAATCCAATTCTAAGACCAGACCACCCCTTTTCTCGTTTAGTCCACTGCCAATAGATCAAATGTCGGCTTTATCCCAAAAAAAATATGTGAAAGCTGAATTTTGGTGTACACGTTCCTTATGGGGTGTACTTTCACCAAAAAAAAGTCAACACCGAAATGTTCGCGGGTTTGCCAAATTTACCCAAAAATGTGGCCTAAAAATCGGTTTTTTCAAAATTTCTCGAAAACCAGCGGGTTTTCGAAAAAAATACCTTAGTAATGGCTTGTAGAACATAAAATTTCCAACAAAAAAGATTCTATACAATTTTTTGATAAACCCCTCCGTATTCCCCGAAAACGCCATTTTCAATTTGCGTGATTTTAAAAAAAATCAAAAATCACAAAAAAATCACTGCAAAATCGGATATTTGGCAACGCTGGTCCCAGAAATTATTTTCGGAAAGAGCCACATAAGTACTTTACCACTAATATGCCTCATTATCATTGATCAGAACTATATTCGACTTCTTAATGAGCCGTGAGCCCCTCCTAGACACACATTCGCCGCATCCCTTGAGCAACAAAAAATAAATGGCTTATTCATAGTATTTTGCTTTTCTGTTTGTTGTTTTTTGGTTGACTGCTACAACTCAATGACATAATTCTTGAATAGATTATCAAAGTTACGTTAGTGTATCGGAAGCACGTGATGAAACGGAGGAGGAAAAGTGGGGGGGGGGAGGGCAACATTAGTTTACAAGTAGATAGTTCTAAAGAATATTAGTTAACGATGATACACATAAAATACTCTAATTTTTCCCCTCAATATGCTTGTTGCTATGTTTCCTCCCCTCTTGATCATCATATTTAAGCTTACAACTCCCCCTCCCGCTTTCTGTTGAGTCGAACGTCACGTGAACGATCTCTTTGATGCAAAAAAAAAAACAGCAAAGCACTATAAGCAAAGTTTGTGCCAGAGTTCGTTTCAATTTGGTACTTACGAACTGGCGATGGCGGCGCGTGCAATCTGGCAAAAATGAATTTAGTCCATTTAAAGTCATGAAAAGGATCAAAATATGAGGATGCACAGTGCATTCCCTGGAATCGATATTTTTCATGGGTTTAAATGAACGAAATGCAACGTTGCCAGATTCTACACGCCACCAGTGGTTTAGCTTACGTATAATGCACCGACATTTCGTAATATTTGTTTTGTTTGTAATCTTTGCAACTGTTTGCTTATTCGATGTATATTTGCGATCGCTAAAAGCAGTAAAAGTAAGCAGTAAAAGTACTGCTTAAAGATTACGTACCTTTGGCTCGTATTTTGTTGAAACGAGCCATCTCGCGAGAGAAGTACCAATCTACTTTTTTTTTTGGTATATTTTCTTCATTTTTTTCCTTGTTTTCTTTATTTTTTTCCTGTGATCAGGAAAAACCATTTTGAAAAAAAGTATGAATTTATTATTTACAAGTCAGATTGAAGGTTTTACAAATACTTTGATTTTTCAAATTTTGAGATTAGTTGTTATGTACAATTTTAGGAACTGATCAGTTTTTAAAATAGACGTCTTCGTTTAGAACCAAGTCCTTTTGATGTGCTCGGTTGCGGGTCTGCGATTTGATTGGTCACGTCTGCGTCTGCCTCTGAAGGAGGCTCATCATCACACCAATCATCCATAAGCTCATCAATATCTTCTAATCCTGAAAGTGGATCATCGATATTTTCATCTTCATAAGCATCTTCCATGTCAAATGCAGGCCCGTTTGTGCATGAGGTGCCAAGACAATTTAGGCAGGTGCTGGTGCATCTTAAGCCAGTTCTTCGGCAGCCGCAGGCGTTACTGCAACCTTTGGTGCAGCGGCAAAATATTGATTGTAAGACTTTTTGGGGGATAGTAGAATAAATAGGCGCTACATTTGGATGTATGCGCCAACCCCAGTTTTCGGGCGGAAGTTCATAGCCTTGCCAAAGTTGAATTTGGTGAAAAACGCGATATCTGTGCAATTTTGTTGCATCATCCGTGGGCGGTAGAGAGAAAAGCTGTTTCTTCTTGGCAGTAATAAAGTTTTTTCGAAATGTTGAAAACCGATACTCGTTGAGGGAACTGATGCTTTTTGGTGCACTGTATAGGTCCAAGAAAAATTTTACACCGGCTTCACCGATAGAATTTTGTGTTGAATCTCGAGATTTGAAAATTTCCGCTGCTACGGCAAGATCTTGCCGTTTTTCAAGAAGCGTACAAAAACTAATTTTTCCTTTGCCGTATGCAGCAGATGTGCAGTCGCATCCTGAAAATGCATGCACGACCAAGATATTTTTTTTAATGATAGGTTTATGATCGAGGCTTTGCGACGAAAATATTTTAGTTGGTACTTTGCCTCTCCCGGGTTTCATGAACAAAATTTTACTGTTTTCCGGAGAAAGTGCTATTAAAAGTACGAGCAGGTCGATGTCCTCCCCTACAACTATACATGGTTTACCGCTTTCAAAATCAGACCTCAAAAATATCAAGTGTTTACACATCTCTGGTCAAAACGTTGCCAAATATCCGAATTTCTGGCCATTTTGTTGTGATTTTTTATATTCTTTAGAACTATCTACTTGTAACTAATGTTGCCCTCCCCCCCCCCACTTTTCCTCCTCTGTTTCATCACGTGCTTCCGATACACTAACGTAACTTTGATAATCTATTCAAGAATTATGTCATTGAGTTGTAGCAGTCAACCAAAAAAAAAACAAACAGAAAAGCAAAATACTATGAATAAGCCATTTATTTTTTGTTGCTCAAGGGATGCGGCGAATGTGTGTCTAGGAGGGGCTCACGGCTCATTAAGAAGTCGAATATAGTTCTGATCAATGATAATGAGGCATATTAGTGGTAAAGTACTTATGTGGCTCTTTCCGAAAATAATTTCTGGGACCAGCGTTGCCAAATATCCGATTTTGCAGTGATTTTTTTGTGATTTTTGATTTTTTTTAAAATCACGCAAATTGAAAATGGCGTTTTCGGGGAATACGGAGGGGTTTATCAAAAAATTGTATAGAATCTTTTTTGTTGGAAATTTTATGTTCTACAAGCCATTACTAAGGTATTTTTTTCGAAAACCCGCTGGTTTTCGAGAAATTTTGAAAAAACCGATTTTTAGGCCACATTTTTGGGTAAATTTGGCAAACCCGCGAGCATTTCGGTGTTGACTTTTTTTTGGTGAAAGTACACCCCATAAGGAACGTGTACACCAAAATTCAGCTTTCACATATTTTTTTTGAGTTCAAAACCTATCGGCAACGGACTAGTTTCTATCTAGTATATTCGTGACCACCCAGCAAATAATTGAATCTTTACTGTCTTTGAACTATTTGCAAAACTCATTTGCAAACTTTGTGAAAATTTGCTTAACACAACCCTAAGAATTCTCCAGCGCGTTTTGAATCCATCTTTCTTTGTCGGGCAGCACGAATTCTGAAGGTAACCATTCGGTGAGGTATACGGAGGAAGCGACTTTCTGGCAATGAGTTTTCAATAAATTTCTAGGGAGGTGGAAGCTATTCAGTATTCACGTGACCGAGTTAATTTAAAATACGCTCCCGCCTTTCCAATGTTTTCTTCCAACGGTAAACAAAAGATTTCGGCAGAGGTCAGCAGTTCACGAATTTCGAAGGTATGGTTTTAATGAAATGCCATGCACACGTTTTCAAGAGGTCTTTTCTGTATTTCTGCAAACCGCCACGCTGCTTTTGTTTCTTGCGTGGATGTAGATTAGACGCACGAGCATAATTCCATCTCTAACCCTTTCAGTGCCAAGTTTAATCTGTAAACTTACTGCGCGCTCATTCAAACCAACCTAGTAGACAAATATTCATACTCCAACGTACTTGTTTTTGCCTACATCGTGAATTGAAGGCGCTGAACGAAGCATTCTAGATTTCTTTTTTATGGAATAACTTATTGCTTGTCCCAGAAAATATTGGAATTGACGCTTCTATGGTTTTCATGAAAACATCAGCTTCTTACTGTTTCTATAACCAATCATGTTGCCCTATATGAGGATGAAATCAGATGTTTTCATTCAAACCTGCAGTTGTCATTTTCAATCATTCTTGCGGGACAGTATGTACAGTAACCTTAATATCAACTCAACTTGTACTCTAAATGTCTATTCTTTTTATTTTTTTTTTTTTTAGATTTTCCTTTATTTAGACTTTCAAGCTAAACTTACTTTAAACACCTTTACGTGTTTGTTTTCCTCTTTTTCCTGCATCCGTTGTAAATTCCGCTCAGTTTTCGATTGTATTTCTCAAGGAAAGCAGCGATGCAGGAATTTGTCTTTCTCTCTCTCCTTCCATTCGAACACATGTGTTAGAAAAGGATAGAAGAGGGGTCCATCACTTGACTTTCGCCCATATCCCTATCCTTTTTTGAAGCACATGTTCAAATGGGAGGAGAGAGAGAGAGAGAGAGAGAGAGAGAGAGAGAGAGAGAGAGAGAGAGAGAGAGAGAGAGAGAGAGAGAGCGACAATCCACCTATGACCACCTATGACTCAAGGCTGACGTTATATGACACTGAAAAAAAGATTATCAGAAACATGATAATATGTGAACCTTTGTAAGGCATAGTACAATTACCAGAATTCTAGTGTTTGTAACATAGTTCTTGAGAATTTGTAGGAAATTCTAGTTCTATGGTACCTTATTCTAGTATTAACACCTGCAGAATTTTCTGGTCAAAGTACTAGACTTTATCTGTCCACATATCGTTGTGCTTCTGGTAAAATAACTACTCGTAGAATCTGGTAGTATGACTATAGCTTTTTTTCAGTGGAGGGTCTTAAGTAGAATTATTCAATTCACCGATAATTCCATCGCACCGGTTGACAAAAAGATTTCTTAGTTCAGTTCAGCTGTAAGACTATATTGCACGAAAATTCTCTAATCTGGAGGAGAAATAATGGAAAAAAAGAGAAGTGAAAACCTTTTCCAACGGCAAATAATGAATGAAAATAAAACAAACAAAAAATAAACCACCTCCATTCTCTGTTCCAAACGCTTAATTCATTGTCGGTTCTGGAAGTTGGTGACGTCAGAGAAAACCTGAATTTCTCTCGACAGACGTGGCCGTTATATTTCTGTTTAGCTCAGAGCTATTTTCATTCCTCACTCTTAAAGTTCCGCTTTTGTAAGCGCATTTTCCACCCGACACTTTTTTCCTCCAATCCAACACCCCAACCTCCCTCCGCCTTTTTTCTTCACCTTTTATGTGAGCTGTCTCTCTTTCTCAACCCCCTCTCTCTTCACTCTCTCTTCTCTGTCCCTCTTTCTCTCCCTCTCTCTCATCTCCTATCTCCTGTCCCGTGAGGGTGAGGGCATTGTTTGTGTCACTCGTGGCTAAATAATTTTTCACCGTTGAGAATCGAGAACAAATTCTACTTCTCTTTCTGTTTTTTTCCTGAGCTCGCTTCTCTCATATCCAACAGTTTCATATTTTGCTAACTGAGTATTTGCTGATCCACAATGGTCCGAAATCGTTAAAAAGTGGCCACAATTCAAAAAGTGAATTTCTCATCAATCTATAACTCATAAACTTTCAAGATCAATCTACCTTTAACAAGCTATTAAAAATAAAAAATCACCGGAAAGTTTTAAATTAAGCTTGAAAGGTCGAAAAGAATGATTTTTGATGATTTTGTTCCACTGATTTTTGAAATTTTTCTTTCGATTTCAGACCATTGAGCGATCCACCCACAATTGCTGATCCACAATGGTCCGAAATCATCAAAAAGTGGTCACAAATCAGAAAGTGAATTTCTCATCAATCTATAGCTCATAAACTTTCAAGATCAATGTACCTTTAACAAGTTATTAAAAATAGAAAAATCACCGGAAAGTTTTAAATTAAGCTTGAAAGGAGGTCGAAAACAATGATTTTTGATGATTTTGTTCCACTGATTTTTGAAATTTTTCTTTCGATCTTAGACCATTGTGCGATCCACCCACAATTGCTGATCCACAATGGTCTGAGATCGTCAAAAAGTAGCCACAAATCAGAAAGTGAATTTCTAATCAACCTATAGCTCATAAACTTTCAATATCAATTTTAATCTACCTTCAACAAGTAATTAAAAATAGAAATTTCACTGGAAAGTTTCAAGTTAAGCTTGAAAGGTCGAAAACGATGATTTTTGATGATTTTGCTCCACTGATTTTCGAAATTTTTTCTCAGACCATTGTGCGATCCACCCACAAAGATGCTCGTCTGGGTCTGGTTTTATGGCCAACAATATTATTTCCACGTTTCATTAATATTTTCAGAAATCGTGTCTCTTTTCTACCTTCAGGCAATTTGTGTTTCCTTTCATTCTAATGCATTACTTCAAGACTTCCTGGAGTATTTTATATTTTGTTTCTTGGCCCTAACAATGGCGAAAGTATGACCTCGCAGTTTACGCCATTCTTTCAACATTTTCCGAACACGCCCAAAAGATTTCATCAAGCAAGCGCTTTCATTTTCTCGATTTCACAAAAAACCTTTAATTTTATGTTTTCCTGAAAAAAGTCCCAAGAGGTTACATTTCCGGGGGGGGACTTGTGCCTCATAAAAAGGGGGGAAAAGGGGGGAGTGGGTACCGGTACCCTACTTTATTCATAAATACAACAGCTTTGGAGTTCGTGGGATTCCACACAGGAAACCGCTGGATAACGATACATTTAGACTCGATTAAAACGCGAAAAGGGCCCGCGAGTGCCCTTCGGCTCTTATTGCACTAAGCTATTTAATTCTTAAATCCTCACTTGTTCTCTCCCTTTCTGAAAACGGAATGAAAAAAAATAAATAAAAAAAATCTCATTAATTAAAGGTGATTACTCACTCAACGTCTCCCTCTTTACTCTACACCAAAGTCCTCATTCATTCCTCGGCACCGCACACCGGATCAAAACATAGATATTTCGGGACATGAAAAGTTTTTTGGTTTTTTGCTTTGAAATCATTTTTGTGTTGATTTTATTTTGCCAAACTCATGTTATTTGACCTATTTTAATCTTTAAATTTGATGATTTCACTCATTTTTATGTTATTTTTCTGTGTATTTTTCTTACTCCATATTTTTATCCGTAAAATTATGTCCGGTAAATTCCGTGAATCGATTCCACTGTGCGCCGCCTCTTACGAAATAACAAATCAACGCGATGTTTAACAAATCCAAGCGCCATTCATGACAGCGCATCTTTATAAAACCCCTTGCATTGCTCTTTACAGGGGGTCTGAGGGCCGTCGTTTTTGAAGAAGGAGGGGGGAGGGCGCTAATTAGCGGGTATCCTTCAAGGTATAATATAAGTTGAATGGCAAGAGAACGATAAGATGGAGAGAGTGAGAGAGAGGGGGAGGGAGAGACGGTGAATGGAATAAGATGTGAGGGTGGCGCTTGCACGGCGCTCGCTAGGCAACCGGTGCTGCAAACAGTGACGGGAGGAGCGGAGCGAGGGGATGTAGGTGTGGGTGTGAGAAGTGAGAAGTGGGTGGAGAGGTTGGTTAGGTAGGTGAAGATTTGCTGTGACAGAGCGGTATTAACCTGAAGTGATGGATTACCAGTTCGATTAATGTTGATTGCCTTAACATGAACCAGAGTTTACGCGAGGAGGAGGAATAAAGATCCCCCGACCTTACCCCCCCCCCCCCCGGCCTTCCCCTCCCTACCACTCCCCCGCTCTCCGAGCCTTTTGTCCCTGTCTCTGTCCGCACAACTTTTGATACTTAACTCGACCGTGTAAGAACCATCGCTGTTGCCAGATTGAACGGAATGCTTTCGTTTTATTCAAGGCTAAGGAGGATTTGTCGATACGAGCTATGCTCTTCAGCAAGCCTATCTGCCTATGCGTTTGATCCAGTGGCGGATCCAGCCCTCCCGAACGCGACGGGCGAACTTGGGATTTCCACCACTCACTGCAGTGACCCCCTTTTTTTCTTTTTTCGCTCTTACTTTACACCTTCCTCCTCCCTATTTTCCTATTTTTGGGCCGAACGGGGGGGGGGGGGGTCGTCCCCTTTGCCACCCCCCTGTGTCCGCCAATGGTTCGATCGAAAACGCCAGCGGCGGCTGGTGCAACATGGGAACAATGTTTTCTCTCCATGAACTCTTTGCTGTAACATGAACAGTTTTAAGTTGAATCATGAACACTCCAAGCAGGGGCGGATTTACCATTACGCAAAATACGCAACTGCGTAGGGCTTCAAACCTAAGGGGGCCTCACTTCACGAAGTAAGGAAGAAGAGAAGAAAAGAGAGAAACCGAGAGAAATGGAGAGAAACAGAGAGTAAAAGAGAGAAAAAGAGAGGAAAAGGAGAGGAAAAGTGAGAAAAAGTGAGGAAAAGTGAGGAAAAGTGAGGGAAAGAGAGAGAGAGAGCGAAAGATAGGAAAACAGAGAAAATTGAGAATACAAAAAGGCAAAAAGATAAAATAATAACCATTTTGGTGGAAAAAAATAGTTGATAACTAAATTTCAGAGCCTTCTTTAAAAAAAGGGGGAAAAAAAGATTAGGTGGAGAACCCCCAAACCCCCCTTCTTTCTGGTGGATGCTCTCGGACCGGAACCCCACCCCAGGCTACAGATATAGCCACTGTACTCCAGGCATCCTATACCCTTTTTCTTGGGGGCCTCAAATTCAAAATTGCGTAGGGCCTCAAGAGACATAAATCCGCCCCTGCCTCCAAGGACCATGTTAACTCTTCCGTTTCTATTGGGATGGATGGTAGTCAACTGTTCGTACCTGGGGAAGTTGGAATTGCTTATACGATGAATTGAAGGCGCCAGACAAAACCTTATTTCCTAAGGGTTTTCATTGATAATCGCTTCTATCCGGAATGAAGACTGAAACAATATGCAACGAGTATGCTCGGGCTCGGTCCGTAAGGGGTTTAAAATTAACTGAAAAATTCAAATTTCGAGTCCAAAATTTGCCCTGAACGATTTTATAATAATAATGTTAAGGGATTTTCTTCTGCTGATCAGACCGCTAGATCGGTAGTTTTAGTCCAATGTGCGGCGAGATCCGTAAGAAAAAGCCGAAGGAGGAAAGTCCGAGACTGACCATTCAGAAAACTTTATCTTCGGGAGCAAACAAGTTTCCGGTCCCTGTTTCCACCGTCCCTTTCCTTCCCTCTCGTCTCATCCCTCTCCTTCTTCCTCTTCTTCGGCTAAACTACCCTTCATCCATCCCTCCCTCCGCCCCTTCCCCTCAGACTCTAACGTTGCAAGCATCAACTTCGGACGGTCTCTCGCCTAATTGAAATTCCGCTCTCATTAAAATATCTTCATTGCCAGTCAAAGATGACATCGAAAGGGTTACGCTTACGAATTGACGAAGGTTGCGAATCAACCGATGATTGGTGCTTTATTGCAGATTGTTCGATGTGCATCGGTATATTTTCCGTAGAAAACTACCATCACAGAAGAATCTAATCAGAGCGGAAACTCAAATTAATTTTGAAACATTTTTTACCTAGTGCACCTTTAGGTCCGCCATATTGGAAATGAGCTTGCAATCTTCGGGAACCTGCCGAGTTGTGATAGGTTGAGCGTCAACCCCGACTGTAAATATAACCTCGAAAAGCACGTTCGTCGTCTTGAGAAGTGAGCAGACACGGATGCCAGTTTGTGCTGTTGCAAACTTTTGCCATAAGCAAATAAATAGTCCATTCTGATGTTAAGACCAGCGGAGATCACGAAAATCACCCTACTAAGAAAGTCTAAAATTCAGTAATAAACGCCCATAACTGCTATAACGGTAAGATGGTAATGGCGGTTCGACGCAGGTATCATGGGAGATTCTTGTCTATTATGTCACTTTCTCTACGGAAACACAGAGATATGGGTCAATTTAGATAGGTATCTCCCATGATACCTGTGTCTCTCGGCCATTAAGCCCAGTTCCGAGAGTGAATTTCGTTATTTTTTAGTGTACTTATCGTCATTTTTACAGGTTTTTATGCAAGAATCAACACTTCAATCCCCTATAGCAAAAGTTTGCAAGAGCCCCGTTTCAAAGATTGTTTCTATTGGCTCCTGTGGGTCCGTTCTGATTGCAGTCTTTCGTGCTATTTTATGGATCAGAATTCATAGTTACGCAAAATCTGATAGGCTCATCTGCTTTTTTAAACGAGAAACCCGACATATCTGATTCGTCAATTTTGAATTTCCCGCCGCTCACCAAAACAGTCCATGGGATTTTATCCACAGCGTATAGCAATAAAAATAAAACGGGATCAACGTTCGAGATTGCGGGGGTTGGTGAACGCTGGGATCGGGTGTTGTCAAATTTGGCGGGAAATTCGGGTCAAAATGTCATTGAGTTAAATGGAAAATGCGTCTAATTATACGCAAAATGGCAGCTTTGCTAGGATTCGTAGAGCACCGCTTGGGATAATTTCGAGGGAGAAAAAAAATAGGGAAGAGAAAAAAAAAGGTAAGTAAAATAAAGTGGATGGAATTCTTCGGGGGTAGTGGAAAGAAAGTTAATATCTTCGTGAAAGGTATATTTTCCACCCCATTCAATAAAAGGATATAAGACAATCTAGCCGGAGTTTCATATTACCACATTGAAAATATTTCTGATATTAACCCCCGAAGCTATCCCCGCGACTTCGTGAGACGCGAGTCGTGAGTGTGTAAGCACAATGTGCAGGTCCTCCGAGACGCTAGCCTCTCCCCCCTCCGCCTCTCTCTGTCTCTCTCTCTCTCTCTCTCTCTTTCCCGATGGATTTCCAAGGCTTTAAAGGTGCAGGTTGTGTCCGTTGGCTATTCGGAAAATTCCCTCCGTTCCCCCCTCTTTTTTACGATATTGAAACAAAGATACCCGTTCATTTTCCGTGATTCCTGCTTCCTTCGAAGGACCGTATCACCGTATCGTCGAATTCTTAGATACATACCCGCAGCGCAGTGTTTCGTGAGGATTGATATTTTGATATAGTTTTTATATTTATTTTTTGGAACTATGCGTTTCTAACATCTCTGTTATTTTTAGAATACTCACATTGAGAGGTACGCGATTAATGCAAAATTAAATTATTTTTATTAAAAAGAAACTAGACACTTATTTGATACTTAGATATAATAACAAAGGTAACTGATTTTAAATTCTCAGTATTTTTTTTTTTTTTTATTATTATTTTTTAACCAATAATTTACAATGAAAATACCAATAATCTTTTTTTTTTAGGTTAGAAAAGCTCATAAAATATAAAGAACTTCCTGAGATTAGGTTTTCCTTGATCGGGTGTCATTCTTGTTTAATTTATTCACGCACCTTGTTTAGCCCGATGTTTGCAGTTGTCTTTTATGTTAAACTATCTCTATTTCGACCTTATCAGCCATAATCTAATTCTGAAAAATTAGGATAAAAAATATTAAAAAAAAGTAAAAAAGGAGGAAAGTGCTCTAACCTCATTGAAACTGGGAATTTGGAGTTTTGCCGGTGTTGTTTTAGCCGTGGCGATCCAAACTTTTTGCTTCGTAATAAACTTTCGTTGGTTGCTACATAGCTAATAGCTTTTTCGCTCAAAATTCTGAACTCTTTAGCTTAAATCGCGTTAAAATATTACAATGCCTCGGCTTTTTAAAAATGTGTTGAAATATTAACGTATAAATGTTAGTATCAATTTGTTTTTTTTTTTTTCTTCAAAAGAGGGGAGAAACTTCTGAAAAACGAGCAAGAAAAAGAAAAGAAACTCAGACACCGCACCCTCTCCTGCATTTCCATAACTCGTCTCCGAAATTGCGTGCAATAAGTGTGAAAGCCACGAGGCAATACAAATCATGCTCTTTCCAACTACTACAGCCAGGGAAAGAAAGTACCTTATTCAAGTTCTATGCGCTGTTCCATCAGTTGATTCATCATATAATGCCGCTCAAAAGAGATGGGGAATTCGCGACAATCTTTCCGTCGTCGATGGTACCTATATGAACTTCAAAATAAAGTGCTCTCATCGAAACGGTCCTTGATCGTGCTGTCCATTATTTTTCAGAGAGTTTTAGATTTTTTTAAGACATACTTACTTTCTAGTGGCAATACTGTTTGACTCTGAAATACCTGATAACTGCAACAAAATTTAAAACTAGTCGAGGAATGGAAGAATGTAAATGGACACTTTCATTAGAAAGTCATAGTACCTATACACTAGTCCAAAATAACACCTGGACACTTTCTTTAGAGAGTCATAGTGCCTGTACACGAGTCCAAAATAACACCTGGACACTTTCTTTAGAAAGTCATAGTACCTATACATTAGTCCAAAATAACACCTGGACACTTTCTTTAGAGAGTCATAGTGCCTGTACACGAGTCCAAAATAACACCTGGACACTTTCTTTAGAAAGTCATAGTACCTATATGCACGAGTCCAAAATAACACCTGGACACTTTCTTTAGAGAGTCATAGTGCCTGTACACGAGTCCAAAATAACACCTGGACACTTTCTTTAGAAAGTCATAGTACCTATACATTAGTCCAAAATAACACCTGGACACTTTCTTTAGAGAGTCATAGTGCCTGTACACGAGTCCAAAATAACACCTGGACACTTTCTTTAGAAAGTCATAGTACCTATACATTAGTCCAAAATAACACCTGGACACTTTCTTTAGAGAGTCATAGTGCCTGTACACGAGTCCAAAATAACACCTGGACACTTTCTTTAGAAAGTCATAGTACATATACACTTGTCCAAAATAACAGTCGAGCAATCGACTCGACTTCTCAAACGCGTCAAGATACGACGATCACAGAGTGTTTTGTTCATCACGGACGAGGGAAAGAGGAGGGGGCGTGGCGTTTGATGAAAACATCACCCGGTAATAAATGTCTTAAATTGAAAGGAAGAATGCGCTGCAAGAATTGTGAGAGGTATAGTGACAAATATTTATAAATTTGACTCTTTATGTCGGCGGAGCGGAGAGGGTTGCGCGACTCCTTCCCCCTCTCCCCTCTTTCCCCCTTTGCCGCCCCCCCTCCGACACTAAGGTCGTGGAGCGTACTTTATAACCTGCCATCATTGCTCGCATATAAGCGTGTATGGAGAGAAGAGAGAGAAAAAAAAATGAAGTAAAAGGAAGCTCCCGTGAAGAAGTGTCAAGACAGTTAAAGGGCGGGAAATAGACCATAATATACCCTCCTCCCCCCTCCGGACTACTCTTCTCCCCGCATGTACCTTTGAGGAGAATCGCGGAGAGTTTATTTATTCAACCCTGCGAGCGGTTATCGTCGCGGGGGTGTGGAGAAGGAAAAAAGCGCGACGGAGGAGTTTAGCCTAAACTAAACCGTTACCCCGCGCTTTTGGGGTTGCTGGTCGCCCGTAATTCTTTGGCTTTTTTTTAACACCCCCTCCCCCCCATTTCACCTCCCCCCCTCGCCTCTCCCACGCCCGTTTTGAATATATTCCACATTAAATGAGGCGTGATATGACACGGACATAATATTTCTTATGTGAACAATCTGTACTTTTTTCTTTTTTTTTTTCATCCACCCCGAGCTGTCTCACTTTATTTATCTGACCCCGGGAGCTAGTAGTCATCATTAGTGGTGACATTCTGTTGTCATTGGTTTGGGGGGGGGTGATTGTGAATCCTCAGGAAGACAATCAGCCACTTTCGTATAGAGGAGTCACTTGGGTCATCCATTTGGTGGCACCTCGGGATGAATTGACAGCTCCTTCTTTTTAACATGTAGGTAACAACTGGGGCTCTCGCAAACTTTTGCTGTAGGGGGTTGAAGAGTTGATTCTTGCATGTAAACCTGTAAATATGACGATGAGTACACTAAAAAATCACGAAATTCACTCTCAGAATCGGGCTTAATGGCGGAGAGACGCAGGTATCATGGGAGATTCCTATCTAACTTGAGACATATCTCTGTGTTTCCGAAGAGAAAGTGACATAAATACAGGAATCTCCCATGATACCTGCATCGAACTGCCATTACCATCTTGCCGATATAGCAGTTATGTGAGTTTATTACTGAATTTTAGACTTTCTTAGTGTGATTTTCGTGATTTTTGTTGGTAATTACATTATAGATGGGACTATTCATTTGCTTATAGCAAAAGTTTACCAGAGCCCTATTGTGAAAGTTATCGAGTTTCCACGAAACGTTTTCGGAACGAGAGAACGCATGGGCCTGGTGCAAACTTTTCCCACAGCTACAGAGAGGGTTTACTTTGCTGAAAAATCGCTTGAAAATCAAGTTGGTAGTTTGATACCATCAGAAAGTTCGAAAATGGACTCACAAACTCAATAACTGCGTTTCAAAAATTTCAAGTTGGCTGTCAAATGAGCGAGTCAGACTGGGGGATTCCCCCTCAATCACATTTTTCTATTCCGAGAAAAGTGATTCACCTTAGCGAAAGTTGTAATTAGCTGGGACTCCCTTATTGTCAGTGTGACTCTCCGTGATGTAACAGCCAGATTGAATTTCTCTTTAAACGCTTTTTGTGGGTTTATGAGTTGATTCTGAGCCTCTTTGAAGCCTTTATTGTCATTGCTTACAGCAAAGTCATTTTCGCAACCATCACGGAAAAAAAGACAGGAAGAATTTATCATCTGCATAGCTAATTTTGGAGTCTGCTATCAAGTATATGGTAAATGCAACGTACCTTGTGGTAAATTAAGATAACCTGTTGGCACATTTCACCACAAGGTACGTTGAATTTACCATATGATGATAAAATTTACCATTCTTGATTGCACACTCCAAAATCAGCTATGCAGACTGTACATTCTACCAGTCTTTTTTTTCCCCGTGATGATCACTCACTGGACTTGTAATGCAATGCGAGTATCTCTTTTGAAATTTATTCCACGGGTGCGCTAATGACTATAAACAAAGCAGAACCCTATTTAATTCCTAAAATCAAAAGAAGCTACTTTAAGTTCACTTTCTGATACTATATCGCACCCCCTTTTACTATATCTGCATGCATCGCAGTATTTTTACTTTTTGACTACTATTTTTGCCGTTTTGCGATGCAAATTCTGCTATCTCCCTGCGACGTACTTCTGCAAATAACGTATCTAGCCTACAATGGAGCTGTTGCAAACTTTTGCTACAGGCTTATTAATAGTTGATTATGGGGTAATACCCTGTAAAAATAACGATTAGCGCACTAAAAAATCACGAAATCCGCTCCTAAACTCACAAAATGCTTTTAAATGCGAAACCGTAATGGCGGCCGGGGCCGCGGTTTGCATTGGGTTTCCCTATCTCCAATCAGCGCCATCTACAGGAGGTAGTCTCGCAACACCACACAAGAAGAAGAAGAAGCACAGAATTGCCATAAGAAAACCGCGGCCTCGGCCGCCATTACGGTCTCGCGTTTAAGAGCATTTTGTGAGTTTAGGAGTGGATTTCGTGATTTTTTAGTGCGCTAATCGTTATTTTTACAGGGTATTACCCCATAATCAACTATTAATAAGCCTGTAGCAAAAGTTTGCAACAGCTCCATTCTTTTTTTCTGTTCTTACGTGTTGTATCTGATTTTACTTCCCTGATTTCTGGCCTCCAAATCAGTTACGATTACCCACAGTGCGTCGCGTCGTGGTCGGTGGCAGCCTGGCACCCCTCTTCCCGAAAAGTTGGGAACAAAAGTTTAAGCTGGCAGTAGATAAAGATTTTGGAATCGGTCGGTTAGCGACTCCCAGGAATCAAGTAAATGACCAGACGAGTAAACGTGAACCTCCAATCTCTTGCTCACCGTACTATGGTCTGACATCGAAAAAAAGTGGTCAAAAATCACCGTTTTCTACATTTTAAGCTGAATTTAAAACTTCCCAGTGTTAAATATGTATAGGTTTAAATTACGCGTGAAAACTGTTCTTTGAGTGATTTGAATTATTGGTCTTGAAAGTTTAATTGATAATATGGGGCTCTTGCAATCTTTCGCAATAAGCAAATGAACATTAAAATCTGATGTGAAAGATCTAGCTAAAATCACGAAAATCACATTAAAAAAGTCTAAAACTTAGTAATAAACTCAGAAAACAGCTGTGACGGCAAAATTGCAATGGCGGAGCTGCGCAGGTATCATGGGAGATTCCTGTATAATTTGTCTCTTTTTTCTCTGCGGAAATACAGAGATATGTCTCAAATTAGAAAGGAATCTCCCACAGTACTATCGACGAATTAAAGATTGTCGTGAGATTTTCACGTGCTAAGTTTCGCCTTCAAGGTTCTGGTTCGGCCACTCTTCATACTCCTCACACCTTGCAGGTGAGAGGCCAGTGCGGGTGGGGCAGGAAAGCCGTCGCAGATCAGTCCCCACTCACACCCATAACTGAAAATGAGTGAAAATCTGGCGACAATCTTTAATTCGTCGATAGTACATGCGTAGCTCCATCAATACGCCCGATTCTGAGAGTGAATTTCGCGATTTTTTTTAGTGTACTCTTCGTCATTTTTACTAGTTTTGATTCAAGAATCAACTTTTCAATCACCTGTAGTAAAAGTTTGCAAGAGCCCCATCGAGGAGGAATGTGCTCTTTGATTTTGGCCACTTTTTGACGATCTCAGACCCACAGTGCTCCGGCGGGCGCGGCGTCGAAAATACCTTTTAATTTAGTGACGATTTTCGTCAACGGGTTCACGGGTAGATATTACGGGGGAATGGGAAGGGGTGAGTGAAAAGACAGGGTAGAGGGAGGGGGAGGGGGAGGTGGTGCAACTGCGTCCTTCCTCCTCCTCCTCCCCCGTGTGAATTCAAAGCTGAAAGTGTACGTGTGTTGGTCTTCTGTCGGTCGTCGGTAAAGCGTTTTGAGTGTGTCCGGCCGGAGCTTAGGTAGTTTACTTAATAAATGGATCGAGATTCGTGGGTAGGGGGAGGAGCGGAGGTCGTCGACCAAAGCCGATTTAACGTGCTAAGTTGTAAAAGTTTTAAGTAAAAGCTAAACAGAATGGTACCGAAAGCTTTATCTATGGCCACCATTTGAGTTCGCGCTCACGGCAGAGCCGAGCGGCGAAGCGGTGTGTTTACCCCCTCCCCCTCCCCGCCATGAAGCGCCCTCATCCCAATATTACTGTTCGCCTTACTCCTTTCCGAGTGTCTCGGAGGATGACCATTTTGGAACTCCCGAGACCCCGGACCGGAGCTTTGATGTGGCGACGATTGTATTTTGCACGACAGAAGAATTTTATCCGAGCATTCTCGTTAAGGCCGCTCCTAATAAGAGGTGTCTCTCATGGAGTTCAGGGATATTTATAAGATATTCCCACAAGTTTGGTTATCATAGCAACGCAGCCAAGTTTTACAATTTTCTCATTCATAATTTTTATAAAAATATTTTAAAATTAATACAAATCAGAGAGCAGATAAATATTCCTACTCCACGACACTTGTTTTTGCCTACACCAACAGTTGAGAGCGCTCAATGAAGCATTCTTAGTGTTGAGAACAGAGGCGGATTGGCCCCCAAATTCGGACCGGGAAACCAACTTTGGACCGGCCCATATGGGGGGTGTGGGGGACACCCCCCACCTAGGGGGGTTTGGGGGGTCTGCCCCCCTCCGAGAAAATGTTGGTATTTTCAAGTCAAAAACAACCATCTGAAGCATGTTTGGGTCATCAATTTCATTATTATATGATCGCTGACTCTCTGCGTTTTTGCAGGGTAGAGACTGCCATTTTATCTTTAATATATTAAATATAAAAAAAGTAAAAAAAAAAGAAAAGCCCTTTTCAGGGCTACCTAAACATTCTGAAATATTTCCTCTCTGCTTTCGTTCCAGCCCTAATGAAGCGAATGATCGGCCCGGCCTGGTCAGATCCACACAAAACCAGCCCTAATGAAGCGAATGATCGGCCCGGCCTGGTCAGATCCACACAAAACCAGCCCTAATGAAGCGAATGATCGGCCCGGCCCGGTCAGACCCACATAAAACGAATGAATAAAGTCCGCCCCGCCCCGGCCCGACCCGAATTTATGGAATGACAGGTCTGGCCCGGCCCGGCCCGTCCAAAACGTATTGAGTAACCGGCCCGGCCCTGACGTATCGAATAATCGGCCCAGCCCGGCCCTGAAGTATAGAATGATCAGATCGGCCCTAAAAAATCGAATGAATGATCGGCCCGGTCCGGCCCTATTCGAATGATCGGCCCGGTCCGGCCCGATTCGAATGATCGGCCCGGCCCGGCCCTAAAAAATCGAATGACTGGCCCGCAGCCCAAATTTACCAAGTATAAATACATGCACGGCCTCACTTTTATCTTCGTCTCTGGTGTTTTCCTTCTTCTTTCTTCCTCTCTCTCTTCTTTTTTCCTTTTTTCTTCCTTTCTTCCTTTTTTTCTTCCTTTCTTTCTTTCTTTTTTTCTTTCTTTCTTTCTTTCTTTCTTTTTTTTTTCTCTTTTTTTCTTATTTTTTTCCCTCTCACGATCCAACCGGCCCTAAGTGGCCGCGGCCCACCGGGAAATTTCCCGGCGTCCCGGTGGGCCAGTCCGCCTCTGGTTGAGAACGAACTCAACATGGTCGGGAGGTATGATTCGGCACCCAGTGAGGCGACGACGCCAAATCGTATGATCACTAGCGGATCCAGAGATTTATCCCTCTCTCTCTTTCCCCATTAGAGCGTGTGTGTTAGAGAAGGATAGAGTAGGGGCAGTCACGTGATTTTCGCCCCCTCTTCCATCCTTTTCTAACACATACGTTCTAATGGGGAAAGAGAGAGAAGGACAATATCCTGGATCCACTAGTGCGTATGGTCCAATTAAACTGAACTTATAGTACACAAAGAAATAATTTATAAAATGAACCAGCGACGACTTGACGTAAAAAAACAGGTGTACCGAAAAACACTGGAAAGCGCGCGAACAAAAAAATGGAAAAAAAAATTTTAAAAAAAAATTGTGAGGATGTTTTGGCTCAAATCACAGTTATTTTCAACTTAAACATTTAAAAAAAAAAAATAATAAAACCAATCGCAATTAATCTGATCATTCGAGAGTATAATAAATTAGAAATAGATGAATTAAAAGGTTATTGTTTTTACACTTTTATTCCCAAAATTAATGTTGTTGAACTGACCTGTTCAATACACAGCATTCAACGTTTTGTTTTAACTTTTTGTGGTGAATTAGAACCACGTGAAACAAAACAGGTTAACGTAAACGAAGATAAACGGGCTTGGTTGTGGTCCCTTAACCTTCTAAGGGCCTGGTTAGTTCAAAAGAACGCCACTCTTCCGGTTATGTATGGAAGGTAGTTAACTGTTCGTACTCGGGGGCGTTGAAATTGTCTATACGATACATCGAAGGCGCCCGAAGAAATCTCATCATGTAAGTGTTCTCATCGAGAATCGCCCATCGAGTGCAGCGACCGGAACAATTTGAAATAGATTAAAGGAGGAAAACGTGTATACTCATTACTCGGGCTTGGCCTATAAAGGGTTAAGGGTTAATACAAGAATCTTACAGACTTTTCCAAGCGCGATGGTACTAATTTTTTTTTAGGTCTCGTCGCGAATATCCTTCTTATCCTCCTTATCCACCGCAGAAGTTCCTTTTTTACTGCCTGGAGAGGGTTGCCCAATACCCAGAATACCCTCATCATTCTCGTGAAATTCCGGAGAATCATGAACTGGCTGTAATTAAATTTGATCCTCACAAAAACACTTCGTTTTCTGAGTTCCACAACCTGTTGTTGTCGAAACACAAGAATATTCCCCCGTTGCCACTGCTGCCATGCTCCACATCAAAGAAAGTTTCTTTGAATCTTTGACCATGCATTTGAGGGGGAGGGGGGGAGGCTTTCAATCGTGATGTCGTGCTCGTGGTGAGGTCGAAAACTTTCAGTTTGTATTTCCAAGGCGGTGTTTTTTTTCTCAAAGAATACCAAGAAGTAGGTAAGTGTAGTCGGATAGTTCAAGGGGTGTAATTGAAAATTAGGTGGTCCTCAAAACTGAAATCGATCCGATTTTCGGGGGAAAAAAATCCCATAAAACAATTACGGTTATGCTCTTCCCTATAAGAAATCAACACGGTGATTGAATAAGAGAAACTTTTGCCCGATAAGTGCAGGGCTTTAGCGGGCCTCAGCCGTAGCTGGGAATTTATGTTTCTCTCTCTTGCCCCATTTAAACACGTGTGTTGGAAAAGGAGAGAAACAAGAGCTACAACGTTACATCCAGCCCCCATATCTTTACTTTCTAGTACATTCACTCAAACAGGAAAAGAGAAAGAGAGACTATAATTCCTGCGTACGATATTGGTCGTCCTTCATCTCTGTATGTATCAGATCAGTATCGTTCCATTTTAGGAAACAGAAACGAAGACGAACACATTCATATAGGCGTAGCCGTATCGTAGCCAGAATATTGTCTGTCTCTCGCTTAGCCCATTTGAAAGCATGCGTTCGAAAAGGATGGATATAGGGGCTGTCACGTGACTTCAGCTCCTGTTCCTGTCCTTTTCTAACGCATGCATTAAAACGGGCTGAGAGAGAGACAGACAAATTCTTGGCTACTACGGCAATGTATTAGGATAGTGCGTGGGCAACGCAGGAGCCTTAGAATACACTTTACTTTTAAGAAGCTATACGGAGTATGGAAGAAGGGAGAGTCGTGGATATGGTTATGGCGGTGGGGGAAGGGGGGGGGGGGGTAGCCGCGTCGTCATGTCGCGCGGTAGGTGTGCGAGTTGAATCTTCTGTATGTAATATGTGTATGTTTACGCGCGGTGTAGAAATATAAAAATGATTTGTGCGTTTTAACGAAAGACAACAAGTGGGTACTTTAAGTAAGATTTAGAGGAGCAACCTTGTAACAGTTCTTTCGCGACTTAGGAGTCCAATATACACATAATCATCGCTATTTCTTTACTCTACTTAGTTTCGCTCTCTTCCTCCTCCTCTCTCTCTCTCTCTCTTCCTCCTCTCCACTTCGCATTCGTCTTGTCCTCTCTACTCTCTCCTCTTCTCCTCCTCTCTCTCTCCTCTCTCTCTCTCCCTCTCCCTCTCTCTCCTCTCTCTCTCTCTCTCTCTCTTTCTCTCTCTCTTCTCTTCCCTCTCTCTCTCTCTCTCTCTCTCTCTCTCTCTCTCTCTCTCTCTCTCTCTCCTCTCTCTCTCTCTCTCTCTCTCTCTCTCTCTCCCCCCCTACTCCAACCCTCAATATATAAAAATAAATCGATTTTGCTCCAGTGACTCCACCGTGTAAGAAATGAAGACGACTTGGGATTCCATCGAAACTTTTGTGCTTTTTCAAGACAGGAAAAAAGGACGAAAACACAAAGCTTCGATGAAGCTAGTTGCGTGTATAGCGTGTAAGTACTATGTTTCTTCATCTCGTGTAAGAAGTGCTTTCAAACGGTGTACTTGCGGCGACACAGATACTGGGTCAGGGTATGCAATACGCAATACACCGGTAAATGTGTTACAATTGATTTATCACAATTTGCGTGTCTTGTGCTTTGCTTATCGCATACCCTGTCCTAGTATATTGTGTCCTTGCTAGAGCACTGTATTCGCCCTGGCGATCATCGGAATGGGTCCAAGTAATGTGCGTCTCATTTTTACCCCTGTAAGTGAATGAAATAAAGACGATTTGGGATTCAATCGAAACCTTGTTGTTTTTGCAAGACAAAAAAAAGGATGAAAACACAAAGCTTCTATGAAGTGTAGGTTTCCTGTAGTATGTAAGTACTTACACTGTACAGGCACACGTTTTCTTCATCTCGTCAAAGAAGTGCTTGAAATTCATTTTTCCTTGTTTGTGTATCGAACAAATCCTTATTAAATTCTGCGCTATTATGATCGTACGTAAAAAAATTATAAATCCGTCGAATGGCTGATAAAAGAAAGAGAGAAAGAGAGAGAGAGAAAGAGAGAGAGAGAGAGAGAGAGAGAGAGAGAGAGAGAGAGAGAGAGAGAGAGAGAGAGAGAGAGAGAGAGAGAGAGAAGAGAGATAAGAGAATACAAAAATATATCGGGGGAGGGGACCAGAATTCCTCTGCATCAGCGAAGATGCAAAATCATACATGTGAAAATTAAAGTCATAAAGCCATCGTAAATAAAATCATTACTTTTATCTCAGCGACTATACCTTTCAGTCAGAGTTTCAAGAAATTACAAGCGACTTAAAATAAATATCAAGTTTGCTGCTAACTCTTGAACGGCGGAAAAAATGGAAAGTTTTTTGTTTCTTGTTTTTTTTTTTTTTTTTTTTTTTTTGTTTTGTTTTTTGTTCTTAAATTGCCTCTCTTTCTTTCTCTGTCCCTTCCTCCCCTCTCTGTCACCCGCGAGGAGACACAAAACGAGACACCAAATGTAAGTACAATTCGTACACATTTTAATTCTTGAACACACTCGCAAATAGAACCCTGGGGAGGGATTAAACTCCCCATTATTACCACCGCGTAATCGGCATCATTCATTCAACGAAAATTTATTCGCGAAACCCGTTTAAATTTCATTTAGGTGCGCGTGACAGAAAAAAACAAAAAAAAAAAACAAACTACGGACCCTGATTTGAGGCGCGAGTGCATGAGTATCAAAGTATGTATCGTAACTTTAGAAAATTATGAATGGGGGAAGTCCGGGAAGGGGAGTAAATTGATACGCGCGTTATTTGGCTCTGGCCCTGGCCGCGGTCGTTTCGTGTCGATTGAAGAGTAAGGAGTGTGGAGTATATAGAGGATTGAAGGAGCAGAACTCCTTCCCCGTAACGCGTAAGTGGCGTTAAGGATATTAGTCGATTATTTTGGTTGACAACTAATTGGCGAAAGTGTCTCGGGGATCTCCTCGTCATAAACTAAACTCGTTTATGGCGGCGGATTTATGATAAGTAAGACTTGCGAGGCGAGAGGAGGCTCTGTCATATTTTCCTGACATTGATGTCAGATTGGACTGGAACTTTTTTTGTTTTTTGGGGGGAAGTTTAAGTAAGTGTTTTCTTACGTCCACTCGGGCCCAGCAGGCAAAATATAAGAAGAAAAAAGAAGAAGGAATTATGAAAAAGAGGAGAGTTACATCCAGGCAGTGGCGGCTCGTGAAATGCAATATATCGATGTTTACTCCATTTAAAACTATAGACAAGTATCGATCGTCAAAGGGTGCAATTGAACCCCCGAGAAATCGATACTTTTCTATAGTTTCTAAATGGGGTGGACATCGAGGTGGACATTCAATTGATGAATGTTTGGTTTTGAATGAAAGTTCAATTGGTTTCTGACTGGTTAAATTAATTTTTCGAGTCATCAAGAAAATAAAACTTAAACTGCCGTGTTTTCCTAGGCATTTGAAGTCTAACGAAAGGCTCCATTTTAGTCAGTTCGTCACTCCATATGGAGTGAATTTTGGTGTTTTCTACTGTGTCCATCGTGCTTTTAAGATGCTAAAGCGGCGATGAAATCAGCCGTAGCAAAAGTCAATAACGGAACAAACTAACAACTCGTTTCAAGATTTGTCCGCGCGCACTCTGGCAACCATGTTCACCGACTCGACTCTCGAAGGAAACTTTATTTCACCACGAGTTCATAAAAGTTATGAAGAGGAATTGCCTCGTATTAATCTTGGTCTTGTTCACTTGCTGACGCACCGTGGGACCTGCCTAAAGAATTTTTCGATCATTTTCTACATCTGTCTGATGTATTCAAACTAATAGACTGTGTGAACCGAAACAATAACAGAAGAGCAATTAGAAAATTGCGTTGAAAGGTAAAAATTAACTGCCTAAAAAGTTAGTAGGATGAAATAATTGAATTTTTAATGTAGATGATATTAACGAATAAGAACAGAAATTCGAAATAATGGTCCACGTAACATCCGGTGTGTTGTAAGTTGTTATACGAATTCAGTTACAGAGGCGGGCCCCCCGAGGCCTCAAATTTTGCATTTCTTTCGATACACAGATGACACACGTCCACATTTTTATGTCCAAAACTTTCAAGTCCAAAATTTAAAGTCCAAAACATTAAAGTTCAAAATATTAGGCCCAAAGAGGAAAGGTCCAAAAAATAGAAAAGGCCAATATCAAATTGTCCAGATATTTTAAGTCCACAAAATGAAGTCCAAAAATCTGAAACGTCTAAGGGGCTAATGAATTTTGCAAGCGATCAGTATGCAAATGTATCGTATTAATTTTTTTTTCCTTTTCTCAACAAGCTCGATCAACGCAAGTAGGTTAATCAACATGTGTAGGTTCTTTTTTCAAATCATCTGCTGAATTTCGCAGGAAGATTTTTTTTTAAAGCTTTCTGTAGAAGACAAGAATACAAAAATTGTACAGGAATACTTCTGTTCAATATGAACCTTTGGAAATTTTTTTGGACTTAAAGTTTTTATTCGCGGTCATTGTAGTTTATTGGACATTAGAATGTTTGAAGGACTAAATGACATTGGACGAAAATATAACTGGACAAACAAAATTTTGGACGAAAAAGTTTTGGACAGAAAGGCTGGACAATGGACATATCATCTAGGAACCTTTTTTTAATCGAAAATTACTTTCTGCGACTTCTCAAATTTCACATATCATGGACAACAATAGCCCGCAGATTTCAAACGCCGCTTCTCTTTGTGTGACGATAGCCTGATCTTGCAATAGGCATCGGTTAAGTTGTTTCAACTTAATCCTCCCGTCCCTTGCCCTCTTGTCACCTTACCCCACGCGCGAACCTCCTCTCCCCCCCGGCCATCTCATTCTCGGTCGACAGAGGGGTCACAGACTCTCAGCTTTTACGGATAAGTGAGCCTAAATCAAAGCCACGGTGGGTTTTAATAGAATTAGTTTTTATCGGGACGCGACATTTTTGATGTATCTTTCCGGGCGTGTAAAATGTGTGCTCTCCGCGTCTTACACTAAATAATAATATACGCCCACGAAAAGTATTCGCGCATCATATCGACAACCAATCTCGAAAATGAGATTGACGCGGCTTGTTCAACGTTGTCAAATCCGGGGTTCGTCATTCATTGAAATGGGGTGTTGGAGGATTTCCTCTCAAAATATTGCAACGCTATGAACACGTGTTTGTAGCAATCCACATAACTACACGAATTGACTCCATGAAATTTTCTTTCCTTGATGGTAATCTTTTACTATTGTATAACTCAGGTCTTATGAGATTGGTTTTGCTTTTCGGGATTCGATGGAACCGTTTTTACCAAAATTTCGGTCAACAAAGCGATTCTACAGGGTGTTTTTTTTATCTCCCCCCTGGTTTTTTTTCTTGCTAATTGAGATAAAATGTTGCGGTTTGGACTATTCTTCATCATTTTGGCTGAATTTTCTTTTTTTGGGGTCGAAACCCCCCCAGCCCTCCTAGGGGGGCCCCCGGGGGGCTATCTCAAAAATTTCAAATAACAACCCCTATCTTGTGATACATCGTTCGAAAGGACATAAAATTCTAAGACTTTTGGCGCAAACCGGAAGTTGATATCGTTTTTCGTTTTTGATATATCGAATTTCAAAGTTCGATTTGGACCCATTTTCAAAAAATCGTTACTCCACTTTGAAAAGTCGGAATTAAAAAAACTATGGGTCCAAAATACTCTAAAAAGCAAGTACTTTTCAGATATTGAAATGGTTTTGACATAAAATTTGATTTTAGAGCCCCAAATTTTTTTTTAAAATTTTGCCCCTAAAAGGGGCTATCTTGAAAATTCCCTTCCACGACCCTTATTGAATGATGCGTCGATCAAAAAAGCAGAAAAAACTGAACATTTTGGCGCAATCCGGGTATCGATATCGTTTTTCGTATTCGAGATATCGAATTTTGAAGATAGGCGAAATTGAATTTTAATATTCGATATCTCGAATACGAAAAACGATATCGATATCCGGATTGCGCCAAAATGTTCAGTTTTTTATGCTTTTTTGATCGACGCATCATTCAATAAGGGTCGTGGAAGGGAATTTTCAAGATAGCCCCTTTTAGGGGCAAAATTTTAAAAAAAAAGTTGGGGCTCTAAAATCAAATTTTATGTCAAAACCATTTCAATATCTGCAAAGTACTTGCTTTTTAGAGTATTTTGGACCCATACTTTTTTTAATTCCGACTTTCCAAAGTGGAGTAACGATTTTTTGAAAATGGGTCCAAATCGAACTTTGAAATTCGATATATCGAAAACGAAAAACGATATCAACTTCCGGTTTGCGCCAAAAGTCCTAGAATTTTATGCCCTTTCGAACGATGTATCACAAGATAGGGGTTGCCATTTGAAATTTTTGAGATAGCCCCCCTGGGGGCCCCCCTAGGGGGCTGGGGGGGGGGTTTCGACCCCAAAAAATGAAAATTCAGCCAAAATGATGAAGAATAGTCCAAACCGCAACATTTTATCTCAATTAGCAAGAAAAAAAACCAGGGGGGGGGAGATAAAAAAAAACACCGTGTATACCAAATGATATAGGGCAGTAGTTTTGCGGATCTTGAGGTGGATTTTATTATGCACCGATGATTCGATCGGTTGACAAAAAGATTACACAGTCCAGTTCAGTAATAAGTTCTCACCAATAGAACTATCGGTGATTATCAAAATTCCACCAAATTTTAAAATGAACGGAGGGTGTTTTCTTTGATGGACGAAAAGATTACAGATAACTGTATTTTTGTAAGTTTTATGTCACGCTATTGAAATGGACTTTGGAATCTTTTCGTCTAATGGTAGAATCATGGTTATCATTGTATTAAAATCCTTTTGCGATATATCGGTGTCTACTCCATTTAAAACTACAGAAAAGTATCGATTGTTTCGGGTGAACCCCCAAGAAATCGATACATGTCTATTGTTTTAAATGGAGTGGACATCGATATATCGCGTTTCACGAGCCGCCACTGGCTTGTATAGTATGGCTGAGCGGAGGTGGTTTGTTTAGTCACAGAACGATTTATCGAAGCGATACATCGCTCACTAAATGAGTCTATTTAACTTACTTAGAAAGACAGTCGAAAGTCGTTTCAGAGAAGAGAACTAGCATTTACTGTGCGCCTTCAAAACTTTGAATATGCAACACCATATCCGGCGCGTACGAATAATTGCTCAGGCTGTCAACCAGATACCGTTCCTTCTTTCCGTCGACCGATGGAATATTCGGTGAGTATAAAAAGGAGAAAACAGCAGCCCCGATACGCATCGATTGGAGAACTTTGAAAGGTGTTACAAAAAGGCAAAAAATCACAGCAAAGGAAACCGAAAGAAAATTAATGTACCATCAGGGGGAAAAAATATGACAAAGTGTTTTTCAGGGTAAGAGAGAACTAATGCACAAGGGAGAGAGCCCAGCGGCTAGCAAGGGGATGGTGGTTTTGGGGCAGGGGGGGTTGTTGAAATGATATTAAAAGTTCAATAAAAGACATTGAGCGTGTAACTACACTTATGTGTTATGTCAGCATGGAGGAAATAGCGAGAGAGAGAGAAAGAAAGGCAAGAGTGGCATGACGGTGTGATTGTGATGGTGGATGGTGTCGACACCGATGTCGGTGGTCGTTGGACGTCGGTTTGTTGGTGAACGGTGTATGGTGCGGTGTGGAAGCGACGCGACGGTGGCGGAGGTGGTAACACCTGAGAGACACATGTGTGTCCTCACGGTGACGCTGACGCGGAATCGCGACAGTTGGGGTAGAGGTATTAGGAGGTTGGGGTGGGGGTGGGGGTGGGGGTGGGGGAGCTTGTCGGCAGCGCGGGAGACATTCCGTTTACGAGGTCGAGGTGGTTGTGAATTTACCGGAGGGGTCTTCTATACTCCGTGTTGCCATGTGAGAATGGTTTTCACTCTTTTTTTTACTGTCGCGGTCCGCGAGAGAAAAAAATGATTCGAAAAATCAAGAAGAAAAATCGAGAAAAAACTCATTCGAAAAATCAAGGGATCAGATCCATTCAGTGATGACCACCAACGAACTATCGACGAATTAAAGATTGTCGAGAGATTTCCACGAGCTAAGTTTCGCCTTCAAGGTTCTGGTTCGGCCACTCTTCATACTTCTTATACCTTGCAGGTGAGAGGCCAGTGCGGGTGCGGCGGGAAAGTCGTTGCAGATCAGTCAGTCCCCCACTCACACTCATAACTGAAAAAGTGCGAAAATCTCGCTACAATCTTTAATTCGTTGATAGTACCAAACGAATGGATTTATGGGACGCCATTTTGAAACACCATAGAGGCAGCGATGATGGAAATTTCTTATTGACATTTTCACACTTATTTCGTTTGTTTGCCTGTTTTTTTTTGTGGGTTTTTTTTTTTTTTTTTTTTGTTTTGTTTACCTGTAGAGTTTTTATAAAAAAGTAAAAAAAATGTGACAAATCCTTTTGAAACTGGTTTTAAACGAAAGCGCACGTGTCGAGCCGTGACGTCACATTAATGTCAATGGAAATTCCATGAAGGAGATGTGAAAAAAGTAGATATGCCCTCCCTCCAAATCAACACTACACTTCAGGGACGAGTTAGCCTCACTTTTTACGAGCCCATTTCCCGGAGCAGAGACTATATCTCAATTTTCACTTACTTTCCGTGGCTCTCAAACAGCGACCGTGGTTCGCTGGTCTTCGCAAATCTCTTTAATTGTGTCAAAGTAAACCTTTTCTCTCGCTCCTCCTTCTCTCTCCCGCTCTGTGTGCGCGGAAACTGCACAAGTAAAAAGAGAGTGGACGCAACAACCTCACTCACACACTCCCACATTCACCCTTCCACACATCCTCGCCGGTTTCTCAGATCTCACATGGCGCCCCTCCCTTCCCCTCCCCTCGCCAGTGCCACCCTTATTTGAAAAACCGCAAAGGCAGCTCGGACGACGCGCGTCGCGGCGGCTCTACGCGAGGAGGTCTAATTCACTTTCTATGTCCTCTCGTCACGATTAAGATTTTCAACCTGCGCCTGATGGTTATACTTATACTTACGGCGTCCTTCTTTTCGATAATGTTGCCGAAATGGGCTGCTCGGAGTGGCAAAGTGTAGTGATATGGCTCTGTTGCGAACTTTCACCGTATAGCTATTTCAAGCTCAGATTTTTACAGATGACGTAAAATTAATGTCATGGGCGGAGCTAGCAATGGGGCAGTTGCAAGGGTCTGAAATGGTGTGTTTTTTATGAAGAAACTGAAAATATTTGATGAGTTGAGAACAATGATGCCTTTGGTTTCTAATCCAGTCCCAATTTTCCGGAGATGAGATTTCGGCCCGAAATACATTGTTTTAAATGGGAATTTCGCGTAGTGACGTCACTACGCACACGAACTTTTACAACTTCACGCGTGCGTATCTCCAAAACTGGGACAGTTAAGGAAAAACCAACGGCACCATTGTTCTCAGCACATCAAGTACTACCATTTTCTTCATAAAAACACAACATTTCAGACCCTTGCAACTGCCCCATTTGGCAACGGTGGATTCTATCCATTTGAATGTATGAGAAACAATCGATTCTTGAGTGGGCCATAGCTCAATTTTAATCGATTGTTTCTCATTCATTCAAATGGGAAGAATCCACAGTTGCCACATTGTTATATAGTATATCAAGTGATGGTAGCCACCGGGTCAGTCCGATATTTACTACGCACATTCATACAGGGTATGTCAATAGACCCTCTGTGTATAGGGAACTGCTTAAATGTAAATACGGTTCTTCTCTCATTATTCGATTTTTCATCCTGTTAACGAAAATCGGACTGTCAACGCCATCTATGTGCGAATCCGGATCACCTACTCACAACAAGAGTGATGCCTTTATCGGAACAACCCTCTATAGAACCCTTATCGTGATCAGTTGATGCGACAAGGGGGTGAGGGGAGGGTCGAATTTACATTTTTCGACAAGCCCGGGGCGCTTTCTGTTTGTAAAAGTCACGCTAAAAACGGAAAACAAAATATCCGTACAGAAAAAGCTGTAGGATCGGAAAATTATTTTGTGAGTGATTTAACAAACACGATACGCGATATGGATACCCCCGGAACCCTCCAAAAAAGGGGGTAGTCATTGATAGGGTGAAGCGGGAGGGGGGGGTGCGGTTAGTGCACTTATCCGCAATAACGCGATGACCGAACCCGAAAAACAATTATCGATGAGAATAAAACGAATGTTAAAAGGGTTAATAGCTAATCACAACTAATACGCGCCCAATTTGACCGGGGAGATAAAACTCGCCGCCGAACGAAAGGAAAACAAAAATCTGTCAAAAAGACACCGATCCGGACTTGATGAATCGCTCGAAATTAAAATATTGAAAACTCTGCCGCCGAAAATTAAAATCGCGCGAAAATATTGAAACTCGCGCGCGGGTGCAGAGAACATCGCGCGGGGACCTGTCTACCAATCCGCAGGGGGTGTTCGCGATCTGTCCAAGTCCGGTGATGAGCGGAACGGAGAAAAGGGATGGGTATAGCCTGAGGGTGGGGGTTGTGTTGTTGAAGGGAGGATGGAGGAGGGGGGTGATACCGTCCCGATTTGAAAATGGTATTATGATCGGAGTAAGTAAATAAATAAATGGCAGATAGGAAATGATTATGTACGGCTGAGGGGGTGGAAAGTGGGCTGTGGGTGGGGATTGGAAGGGGGGGTAGCGGAGACGTTAATCTGATTATCTTTTGGCCAGGCGTACGGAATACTAGGAATGCTGGACGCTGGATACCCGCGGATACATGGCGAAAGCCAGGACTAGCCTTTTGGACTCCGCGAAAATCGCCCCCGTTTGCATTTTGTTATGTTGCAAGTTGAAATTGTTTCGCTTCAAAACGATAATATTTATATTACACAAGTTTCGTTTATGTTGTTGCATTTACGGTTGTATAAGCGGCGCGGTGCGGTGCGGCCAGAGGTGGTGGTTGCGATGCGGCGTTGCCAAGCTGAACGGAGGTTAAAGTTCCCAGTTTTGCCAACAAATTTGCAAAATTCCTAAGATTTCCAAAATTGCTGAAAAGTCATGACGTCATGAGTAGATCTATCAATTTTGGCAACCATGCATTATCTCATTCGGAAGTATGAGGAACTATCGATTCTTAAGGGGGCCATGGCCCTATTGCCAATCGATTGTTTTTCATGCATTTAAATGGGAACAATGGACAGTTGCCAAATCGCTGGATTTGCCTTTGTGTATGGTTTTAATGAATCCCGAAAGTTAGAGTCAAGTGTTTCGTGAATCTCGAGATTTTCGTTGAAATAGTTGTATAATTTTAATGCATCCAAGAAGGCCTAAATATTCCATGAATTCCGACTTTTCTTGGAGTCATTGAACAGTTTGATGGATCCCAAAGTGGTGAATTATTTATGAATTCCCAATCCCAAAGTCTCTTAGAATCATTAAATAGTTGTATAATAAATCCTAAAAGTCGAGGCAAATTTTTCATGATTTTCAAGATTTCCCAGAATCTTTGAATATCCCTTATGAAAACCAATATTTTGCCAGGAATACTCCATCAATCCCGAGTTTTCTTGAAATCATTGCATAGTTTCAATAATCCCAAAATTCAAGGCGGATACGTCATGATCCCCAAGATTTCCCAGAATTGTTGAACAGTTTTAATGGAAGTCAAAATTTTCAGCGTATTTCTCATAAATCCTGAGAAACATGAATGTCTATAGAAGTTTGAGAAAAAGAGGGAACCAGCGCTTGTAAAAGCAGTAAATCAGCTGATTCGCAAGTAGCCATCTTGCTCTACTATATTGTCAAAATAATCACAGAAGCTACAGCAAATACAGCTGAGATTTGACCAATCTTATGTATCAAGTTAAGAAGTCCAAATCACCGCTGGCTCATTCAAAGCAAGATGGTAGTCAAACATTCTCACTGCATTGTGCTTGCTTTTGCCTACGTAATTGATTGAAGGCGCTTGGAAATAGGTCCCTTCCGCATTGTCCGAGCATTCCGAGGCTCTTGAAAACTGAAACTGATTGTAGCAGATAAAGTTAAATAAATATTTGTACAGGAGAGGTATATTCTGTCCCCCTCTAAAAAAAGAAAAAAGCAAGAATCTAATCTCAATACTTTAAAAGAGCTCCCTTGTGACATTGACTTAAAGATCCCCAAAGAATGCGTTCCCCGTATCACAGCCTGCAAGAGGGGACATTTTTTGACCCTCAATGTACTGCTTGCGGACCTTACTCACGAACTGAGAAGTAGAGTGGTCACTGGTCACCGCTGGCTCACCGAGAATTCATCACCTCGTATTGTTGGTAGAACTAACAGTGGAGAGGGTAAACGTTTTTCCCTCTTGCCAGGAAAAGACTGATCGCGAAATTTCTTTTGGGGGGCCTTCGATAATTTTCTGCAAATGGTCTCTCAGTTCAGTACACTCCAAAGTCGTTTTTCCATAAATCGGAGGCTTAGAAGTATGTGGCCTCTTTTTGCAAAAAATTTATAGAGTCAGGAAATGGAATGTCGAAATTTTGCTAGACACCTTGCATACAATTATATGTCTAAAAACTCTACAGTTATTAAATTTCTGTTATGATGTTTACTTTCGCTCGGCGCAAAATTGTCTTTCTGAGTTTGTGCTATGTTAAAAATAGGCCAAAAATCCGTAGTAAAAATCGGAGCAAACATAAAAATTAGGGCAGATTTTACTCTCATTCGTAGTAAAAATAGAATGCACCGAGAGTAAAAAGCGGAAAATACTATCGACGAGGGTGTTCATGCCTCCTCTATGGTGTGAAATCATTTTTTAACTCCAAATAGTGCAAACTATTACTATATCTTTCCTCCTTTTCGCACCATTTTCTACTACGCAAATATCTTACTCCCAAAACTATATACCGGGAGAAATCATGGCTTTTATGTGATCGGAGTTGGAGTGAACATAACTGTGTGGGTTTTGTTCTCACTGAAGCTATTATTGTAAATCCACAAAATATTCTAACCTCGAGACTCCTCCCTCGTGGCAACCCTGTCGCGTTTCTGCGATGCTAAACTGCTACACGTAGCTCTCACCGACCGACTTCCTCCCCTTCACTCTAAACACCCCTACCTCATCTAAGTTTCTCCCTCCCCTCCCCTCCATTCCATCTCCCCACCCCACACCCCTGAAATATCGTTATCCGCGTTTCGATTTTAATTCACTATCGGTTATTATTAATATTATAATTTTATTGTACTTACGGATTGCGTGCGCCGTGCGTGATATGTTTGTTCAACGGCTCTTTAGCTGCCATGCGTTGCGCGGAGGTATTCGCTCTCTCGCAGGCGTTGGCGTAGCGCGCGCGTGGAAGGTATTCATCGGTGAATGGTGGGTCTTCTATTGTTGCCCTGTGCCCGTGTTTTGATGGATGGTGCGGCAACGTTTTTATTGCTTCCGTTTTCGACTATTCTAGCTTGTATATATAATCGGTAGCCCTCCGCGAAATCACTCTATTATGAATGTGGGAGATGTGATTTCATGATCGGGGGTAGTTTTATAAATCTCGGTCATCTCACATTCCACCGATGTTTGAAACGGTTTGACCTATCCTGTTGCCGAAGAGTAACCAATCGTTTCGAATTTTATGGTTTCAAGAGTATTGAGGTCATTGGGGTTGGGGTCAAGTGATATATTCATAACAACAACAAAAAACTCACAATCCGTTGAAAAGAAAATAGTCCTAAAGTGTAGTCCTAAACCCTGCAGGGTATTGAGGTCATCCTGGATAGGGTTAAGTGATATTCATAATACAAAAAAAAACTCACAGTCCGTTGAAAAGAAAATAGTCCTAACCTGTACTTAATTTTATTTCTGTGTGATTCCATTTGTTGACGGCATGTAAAGCACAGTTCGACAAATTGCCTACTCGCTACAAGGAAGGGAAAAAAGAAATTGCAGCAGAACTTTAAAATTCAGGGCTGCCGTTTTGCGGATGTAAAATAGACTTTTTCAATCCTCCAATGATTCCTCTGGTTGAAACAAAGAGTTCACAGTTCAGTTCACCAGTCTAACTGAAACGCACGAAAATACTCTTGAGTTGTAATCATTTTTGAACCGATGATTATCAGTTCACCAGTCTAACTGAAACGCACGAAAAGACTCTGAGTTGTAATCATTTTTGAACCGATGATTATCAAAATTCCAATTGTGTGACTCGGTGATGGAACTGCGAGGGGATATCGTGTATACGTTCATCTTTTTTTTGGTGGGGTTTTTCAGGCTATCAAAAATAATGGAGCTGTCGCAATTTTTTGCTACAGGCTTATTAGTAGTTGATTGAGGGGTAAAATTCTATAAAAATGACGGTAAGGGCACTAAAAAATCACGAAATCCACTCTCAAACTCATAAAATACTTTCAAACGTGAGACCGTATTGGCGGTGATTTCCGCCTAAATCTTATGGCAATTGGATGCTTCTTCTTCTTCTTGTGTGGTATCGCGAGAACACTTCGTGAGGTTGGAGCTTATTGTGATAGGAAAACCCAATGTTTAAGTCACCGCCATTACGGTCTCGTGTTTGAAATCATGTTATGAGTTAGAGAGTGGATTTCGTGATTTTTTAGTGCGCTCATAGTAAGTTTTGCAGGGTTTCACCCCCTTAATCAACTATTAATAAGCCTGTAGCAAAAGTTTGCAACAGCTCCACTGTATTTTAAATGTGTTCGCGATTGGAAGCCTATGATTGAAAAGTGCGCAGAAACTCCGCGTTGGAAACTCGCTCGAAAAATCAGGACATCCTTGAAAAAAAAAAAAAAAAGGTTCGAAGAAATCCGGAAAAAAGTCAGAAAGTTTCGAAATTTGATTCCTTTAGACGCCGTGTATCACTGTATCTGTATCTCATTGTCTATCTTACGTGTTTCGATGGTGAAAAAGAAAGACATAGAGAATTTCTTTTCGCGCTACTTTATGAACGGGTGCATTGAGAGAAAGTAGTAGCAGGTTAATATAAAAGTATCGAACTATAAAAGCTCAAGTTTTTATTTATATGAAGTGCCGCGCGCTGAAAGAGAGTATATTCGCGCGATAAGTTTTATACTTTATCTAAACTCGGGAGTGAGTATGTACTATGTGTACCGGACCGGGAGAAAGTCTGGAATGGGAGCAAGGGGGGTGAGCGAGAGTTTGCTTTACCGGGAGGGATGACCATAGGGATGGTGGTGGAGTGACCGGGGGGGGGGGGGGGTTAAAAGATAAAAACCTGGACACTTGTTAACAGGCGCTTCAAGTTGGAAGCCGGGAGCGGCGAGCTTGCAGGAGTCGAGTTGATTCGGTCCGAGTTATGCCTAGAGTCCAGTCCCTGGGTCCTCCGATCCGATGGGTATATAAAGCTCGATGTTCAAGTCGAGTTTTTTTTTTCTTCCTTTTTTTTTTTTTTCGTGAGCTTGTAACCGATATATAGATATACGGCACCCCAGAGGACCCTCCCGCACCACACGCTGTCCCTTCAGCGAGCGTGCTCCAGGGAAAACTTAGTCGGACTTTGCGGTAGGAAGGAAGGGGAGGAAAAGAGGGAAGAAGTAAACTTCACCTACAAAACAAACTTAATCGCGGGTACCTCCGTGATTTTTTTTTTCCTTCTTCTTTTTCGCCGTTGTATTTTGCCTCCGCACACAGTGGACCGAATGAACCGGTTGAGCTTTTTTGTAACAGTGATTTAGAGCCTTGATTTTATAACATAAAAGATAACGATGCGCGCACTCAGTAGACTGTTTTAGTAGAGCGACGTATCGTATCAAAATAATCACGTTCGAGGACCTCTGGTTTCAAATAATCTTTGGTTCACTGTAATTTCCCCATAAGCGAATTTTTTAACGAAAATTTTGACTATTTAATCAAGAATTAATGCATCCGTTTTGTAATTGTGAATTCTGTGTCCTCGAAAATGCTTTCCAATGCCTGGTTTCTTGACTAAAACCTGTCTAAAACCTGACTAAAACTGTCGTAGTGATCATGTTTATTTGGTTTTTGTTCTGTTTTTGTTTTTTTTTTCCCCCCACGCGATCACCCAAAATGGTAATTTTAAATTCGCCGCGCAAATAGTATTAAAAGTGGCAAGAAACAGCTGGCTAAGTACAGTATCCGCAGCGTTGGTACTTGGTATCAAAAAGTTTGCTGCTGTTTGCTTATCCCGGCAAAAAATGAATCGCCCGGATTGGTCCGAAAAACGTCCTGGATATTTTTAGGACCAAACTGGGCGATTTATTTTTTGCCGGGTACCTCAAGTGAGGAGTCTTATGAATTGTAAGCGAACACATTGTTTATTTTTTCGCCATTTCACTTGTTGGTAGAGTTAATGCTCGAGACTGCTGCAGCAAAATAATTACAAATGACCCATCAATGTATGTAACTTTCGTGACATTCCGGCAATAGGAGAAGTATCACAACTTTTCGAAGGCGCCCATTACACTCATTCCCGATGTGTGTTCGCTAGATCGCGCTTCGCCCACTGTGCGATGCTTAACACGAATAAAATCGTTGATCGGGTTGATACTTGGTTTTTTTTTTATTCATTTATTTATTTATTTTTTATTTTTTTTTCCCCTGCTCGACCACAAATTGATTTGTAAATTCGGGGATCGGGGCGAGAGGAATGGGGCATCGTTCACGGATCGTTAATCGAGTCTTCTCACGGGGGAGAGGTGGATGGGAGGGGGAGGGGGGAATCGGTGGCGCGGGGGATTTGAATTTCAGGTCGCATCAAAGGCTCGTGGCTTTCAAGGTTCGTCAACTCACACCCCCTCTCTGTCCTCCCCCGCCCTCGTATATCCCTCTTCGTCCCCCCTTTTTTTTACTCTTCGCGGTAACTTTCAGTGGAGGAGTGCGAGGGGAGGAGGGAGATGATGAGGAGGAGGGGGAAACGAAAAGTAGTTGTTACGTTTTTTACGACCGAAGGTAAAGACGTTTTTATTCCCCTGCATTTCCTGGGAACTGTCGAAGTTCCTTTTCCGACGGTGTCTAATTTGAAAATTTATTCCTAGCCCCCCCCCCCGATTCTCTCTCCCCTCTCTCTCTCTCTCTCTCTCTCTCTCTCTCTCTCTCTCTCTTCCCTCCCTTTCTCTTTTTACAGCTCCCTTTATTTACAGATTTATCGTTGACGGTCTTGTAAATCAAAGTTCGACCTATACTCTCTCGTGAGTCGTGGATATCTTTTGGTCCCGTCCTTACGATCCTGGTTAAAGGGAAGTCAAAATAGTGCGCTTCATTTCCCCCAGCTGGGCTTCTCCTGGTTAACATTCCTTTTTTCCCTGAATCCCTGAAGAGCCTCGATCGAAGAAGTTTAAGTAAAGATCAACCACTTAGGACCGATCTCAGCCTCTATCGAACGATGTGTCGACATCAAGGTTTAGTGCAGGGCTACTGAAATGTCCTTGCAGGAACATTATCATCGCATTTAAAAAAATTTAAAAGCTTTTATCAGGTTGGTTTTGGAAGTTATTAGTGTCTTTAATGTTTTTTCCCCACCTCTTGCTCATCTACCGCTATACCGTTGTATAAAAAGTTTGCAAAATCCCCAGTTAGTTGTGTGTGTGTGGGTTTGTGTACTTGATAATGATTTCTTTAGATCTTGTTTCCTTTGAAGCCTATACATGTAAGTAAAGGTGTATTAAAGTCACGTAAAAAGAATGTGCGAGAAAAAAAAGGACATTCAAAAAAGGGGTGACTGGCCCCAGGCTGCCCACGCTCACTATGGCCTAAGTTCGAGAAAAAAGGGCCAAAATCTGTGAAGTCATAAAAAATCATCGTTTTCGACATTTTAAGCGTAAATAAAAACTTTCCTGTAACATTCCCAGCTTTAAATTACTTGTTATAACTTCCAAGTGTTCCAAGTGTTCTGAGAAAGAGCTTGATTCAAAATGGGGGTTTTTCTCCCCCCCCCCCCACCGATTTTCCTAAAACGTTGTATTTTGATAGTACTTGATATAAGTAGTCTTTTTTTTCAAATAAAGTTTTTCCAAAAATAATTAGGGGGGAGTTACAGTGTTGCAAAGTTGCACCTTTCAAAAATTCATAACTTTCGCGTAAATCATCCGATTGAAACGCGGTTTTCACCAAAAGATGCGGATTGTAAAGCACTTTCATGCCATTCAAACGGAATTCAATTTCAATAATTTTTTAATTAGTTATCGTCATTTTTGCGATTTTTAGGCCACTCAAAATCTACTTAAAGTGAAATAAAAAAAATGGTATTTTTTGATTTTGACCGGGTTGAAATATGTTATTTCTCTTTAAATTCTGCGTAAAATAAGCCCAAGCAGAATGCAGGGCGATTTTTTGTTCCGGAGTTATGCATTTTTTAGTAAGCGAAAAACGAGTTTTTTAGGGTACCCATGAGCGTTCGATAGAAAGGCTCAAGTGAAATAAATGAAAACGGTATTTTTTGATTTTGATCAAATTGAAATATGTTATTCCTACTTAAATTTTGCGTAAAATGAGCTCAAGCAGAATGTGGGGCGATTTTTTGTTGCGGAGCTATGCGCGTTTTAGTAAGCGAAAGTCGAGTGGTTGAGGCTACCCGGGCTACCCACGTCTTTGAGCCTCTCCATAGAACGCTCGACTTTCGCTTACTAAAACGCGCATAGCTCCGCAACAAAAAATCGCCCCACATTCTGCTTGGGCTCATTTTACGCAGAATTTAAGTAGGAATAACATATTTCAATTTGATCAAAATCAAAAAATACCGTTTCCATTTATTTCACTTGAGCCTTTCTATCGAACGCTCATGGGTACCCTAAAAAACTCGTTTTTCGCTTACTAAAAAATGCATAACTCCGGAACAAAAAATCGCCCTGCATTCTGCTTGGGCTTATTTTACGCAGAATTTAAAGAGGAATAACATATTTCAACCCGGTCAAAATCAAAAAATACCATTTTCTTTTATTTCACTTTAAATAGATTTTGAGTGGCCTAAAAATCACAAAAATGACGATAACTAAGTCAAAAATTATTGAAATTGAATTCCGTTTAAATGGCATGAAAGTGCTTTACAATCCGCATCTTTTGGTGAAAACCGCGTTTCAATCGGATGATTTACGCGAAAGTTATGAGTTTTTGAAAGGTGCAACTTTGCAACACTGTAACTCCCCCCTAATTATTTTTGGAAAAACTTTATTTAAAAAAAAGACTACTTATATCAAGTAATATCAAAATACGAAGTTTTAGGAAAATTGGTGGGGGGGGGAACCCCCATTTTGAATCAAGCTCTTTATACTCTTATTTTTTTGCCACTTTTTGATGATCTTAGACTATAATCCGCTGCTATTTCGAAATCAGCAGATAAATTAGGATAACCTCAGAAGAGCACCACTGATTCTCATCGTCCGTCATGTACTATGCTTTCAAAAGAAAGTATCCAGGTAGAAGTTTTTATTTTCTCATTCCTCAACCAGTTTTAAATTTTATTTGCAGTTTTCAGATATTTCAGAGTCTAACAGCATTGCAACTTGAAAGTATGCCTAAAAAAATCTAAAATTCTTTAAAAAATAATGGATAAAATTATCAAGCACCGCCGTTTCGATGAAAGAGCTTTCATTTGAAGGTCATAGTACTATAGTGATCGCTTTAGTTATTCATGTCGTGCATGTAATGAGATCGAAGAGGGAGCTTTTTCTCCATCTCTCTCTCTCACTTTACTTTTAAATTGAGTGAAAAACGATCGGAGAAGAGAGTTTTGTCCTCTCATCTACTACAGCTATCCTTCTCTGACAAGCATAATTTAATGGAGAAAGAAGGAGAGATAGTAGCAGAGTTGGTCAAAATGGGGGTGGTAATCGATTACACGATTACCGAGTAATCGTAATCGTCGTTTTTGCGGAGGGTGATTTTATGGTAATCAGGGCTGATTTTTTACAAGCCACCTATCATATTAGTTGCAGAAGAATTAGATCTAATCAGAAATACCCTAAAGTTTACCTTTTATCAGTGAAAAATACTTTTAATTACCATCCAAAAGTTTGACGATTACCGATTACCCAGTAATAGTATAATCGATTTCACTCCTATTTGCCCGACACTGGATAGTAGTACGCCCTTGCCATTAAGGTATGAGCCGAAGATTTTTTAAAACTATGAAATGGCAACGCCTCATTTCTATGTTACCTTTCTCAAGAAATGCGACTCATATTGTTAACCTCTCCTCTTCTCTCGTTTCCTCTCATTTTGCGAGCTGAATTTCAGCTGCTGAAATGCTAACTCGCGAGCTCTCTCTCTCTCTCTCTCTCTCTCTCTCTCTCTCTCTCTCTCTCTCTCTCTCTCTCTCTCTCTCTCTCTCTCTCTCTCTCTCTCTCTTCATCTCATCTCTTTCAGACGACGATTTGTTTGACATCCGATTACGGTGGATTTTATTTATTCCGAGAAGCGGAAAAACCGAAAAGAATTAGAGCCGAATTAAAGCCATCCCGTAAAACTTTGAAGTTAAAAACTTGACGGGAAGCTTCAAGACTGGAAAAGACAGTGGAATTGCGGGTGATGGGGGGGGGTGGGGGGTGGGAATACACCCTTCAGAAATGAGAATCAGGTGAAGGAGAAAATAAAACACGCGTTGCCGTGCCTGAGCCGAGCAGTAAGGAGTGCGGTAAAGGGATGGACTGGTGAAGGGATGGAGGGGTGAAGGGTGGGGGTAGGGGTGGGGTGGGGGAAAGAAGCGTAGCTTGTATATTTGCATAATAATGACATCTTTTATTCGAATGAAAACACAGAAACCGCTCGACTTACTCCTCGCCTGGCCTGGCCTTGTCTTGTCTTGGGAGTTGGCTTAGTTTGGTTTGGTACACCTATATTCTTATAGCTCCGCTCATTGAAACTTCACAGAGTGTTTTTTAAGTCCTCAAACTCATTCAAGGGGTACACGGGTAAAGTGGAATTTTATCTCCGAAACTTGAGCCCGAACTTTTTAGGGAAGCACGTCACGCATTTTGATCGTTCATTTTTGTATTAGACTGTAGAGCCTGTGCCAATATAACATGGAGCTTTCCATGCTGATTTCAGGACATTACGATAGGGCCTAATCAGCGTTCTTATATCGCGGGGGGCAGTGGCGGCTCGAGCAATTTGGCAACTTTTTTTTTTAATTAGCATTTGAACCTTTGGAAAAATACCGATCTCTGAGGGATTTACCTAATGAATTCCTGAAAGATCGATTATTTTATGTAGGTTTAACCCTTTCAAAACTGAAGATACTTTTTGTTCAGGAATGGATTTTTCACCATCATAGCTGATTCTGGGCACAATTAATTTTCTCATAATATTAAACGATAATAATATCATATTTTTTTTATTCTCTATAAGATGCTGTGTTACTCAGATGTATATTGAAATGTACACCGCAGGTAGGCAGGTACGAAATGGTTAAATAGAAAGAATCCGATGTTGCCATATTACACAAATCACGCGAAATGCGCCCAAGAAACTAGCAATAGAGCCTAAAAAAGAGGTACCGGGACTTTATCTCAATCTTACCTCCAGGTTTCAACCAGGTGCGTTAAATTTGACAACGATGTACTTTCTCCATTTAAACTTACTGAAAGAATCGAATGCTTCGGTCATCGGCGATGACCAGATATTTCGACCTTTCCAATGTGTTTAAATGGGGGAAAAAAGGAACGTTGCCAAAGTGCACGCCTCGCCTCGCCACTATGGTTTCAACTATCAAATCTGCAATTTTTTCAAAGTCCGGACGGCCGCAAGTTCAAAGGATCCATCGATTGAGGAAATATTAAAGAGCGCAGTTTTTTTGTTTTGTTTGCATTACATTCATACCCTGAACTAAACCGTGTAATCTTTTGGGGAATCGGTGGAATCGTCTATAAAACAAAAAATTTCATTAAATTAATTAACACAAAGTGGCAGCTGTAGAAAAATTATACGCAGGACTAGGAGGTATAAAAAAAACAAATCAAGATAAATAAATAAATAAATGAGTGAATAGAAATAAATAAAAAAATCAAAATGTGAAAACTTAATTTCTTTTTATTCATATTTTGGCTGTGCTACCATCTAAAAATTAAAGCGATTCGAAATGTTCGATCTGGCATCGTAGGTGGAACAATTGGACACTGAACAATGCACTTTTCAGAGCGAGACTTGTTGACGCCATAATCGTGTAAGACACAGACATGTTTCCCTAAATATTTGTCGGACCGATTTGCATACGGCTCATTGAACGCATTCGCGAGATTCGAACCTCGGACCCGGTGTCTCTGTGCTCGGTGACCGCGGACACAATAGTTGACTCGGTCAACTCAGGATGGTTGACCAGGTGCTGACTGCTGAGAGACAGAGAGACTTGCACGTGAGCACGTGATCTTAAAGGTCCACCTCACACCGGGTCCAAACGTGGATTTTTCGGGACAAAGAAATGTATTTGTGTTTTTGTTCTAAAAACATTACCGTTTTTATATTATTTTCTTGGAAAAATCATACAAACTGACTCATTTTAAGCTCCAGTGTGTGTTTTTTTTTTTTTTTTTTTAAACCTTTCTCAGTGATTGCCCTGTTTTTTTTTTGTTTTTTTTATCATAATTTTGGTTTTTATTTTTATAAGTATGTCCGGGAAATTCTATTTTTCAATCCACTGTGCTCGATTTCCAGTTGCGTGTTTGCCGCTCACTTTTCTATGAGGAAGGAGTCCCGCGAAAAGAGGACGGAAAGAAAAAGAAGAAAAGGTTTAAAGAAAGAGGAGCAAAATACGGGAAGCATGACAAATTTTGACGAGGAGTTTTTAAGAACACAAATATTTTGAACACATTTGTTTAAGCACGGGGTAAGAAACACGCATGTAAACAGGTATACACGAATACGGTATAAAGATACCTCACCTCTGTACCTATAGACTCCTGAAAAACGCTCGAGGATAAATTAGGTAAATACAGAGACCGAGGGTCAATGTTAGCTCTTCAACGTCGTACAGGATTGCCAGATTGTTAGAAAAAAAGGGTTTCCAAGCTACCGCTTTTTGTTTATTGTAAATATATACAGGGCAATTCCATCTAAACATAACGCAGCCTGGGGGTTTGAGGTTATGTGATTAGGTTGCCAACTTTTACACAGGCTCTTATGGGGAAAGAGGAATTCTTGCGGTTTTTTCTAGTTTTGACTAATTTTTCGGCTGTAAAAACCAGACTTACTTGGTCAGGGCACTTCCCTGGATGTTTTAGAGCGTTTCTGTGAAAAACCACCTTTTCCACCAACTTACACACCAAAATATGTAACACCAAAGGGGGGACCCTTGCTTACTTTGGGTCGAAGGGGAACCCTTTGGTGTTTCGCGTAATTTTGTGAAAAAATTGTTTTTTTGCGGAAACGCTCTGGAACATGCAGGGAAGTGTCCTGACCAAGTAGATCTGGTTATACTCTGTTCAGGATAAGAAGGCGGGTGAGAATTTAGGTAGTAACGCACTATTTAGCAACAGTGCGGCTATACCGGCTACTCCAACCCTTCGCAGTGGCCCTTGTTCTTCCGAATTCTCTCTTGGCACGGAGGATTTCCAAGAACTGACGGACTCAAACATTTACACACGTCCAGTAAAAATTGCGAACGGTCAAAAATACGAGAAAACGGACGAAATTTTCGCCCTAAAGGGCCAAAACTCGGCAAAAAAAGTCGACTTCAAATATTGATGACTCTCAGAAATTCGTATTTTTCAGTCGGAATTAAATTCAGAGTATTTCGTCTAATATCGAATATATGAGAGTCATCAATATTCAAAGTCGACTATTTTTGCCGAGTTTTGGCCCTTTAGGGCGAAAATTTCGTCCGTTTTTTCGTATTTTTGACCGTTCGCAATTTTTACTAGACGTGTGTAAATGTTTGAGTTTGTCGGTTCTTGGAAATCCTCCGTGCCAAGAGAGAGTTCGGGAGAACAAGGGCCACTGCGAAGGGTTGGAGTAGCCGGTATAGCCGCACTGTTGCTAAATAGTGCATTACTACCTGAATTCTCACCCGCCTTCTTATCCTGAACAGAGTATAATTCAGCCGAGAAATTAGTAAAAACTAGAAAAAATCTCAAAAACTCCTCTTTCCCCCGTAAGATCCTTTGTAAAAGTTTGCAACCTAATCACATAACCTCAAACCCCAAGGCTATAGTATGTTTAGATAATATTGTATGTATTTAAACGTTTTTAATTCACCAATAATGCCACCGATTGACCAAAATATAATTCAGTAAATTCAATTTAGTTCAGTTCTGATAAAAAGAGTCCTGTATTACAGTCATAAGACTCCATGAAAATACTCGCGTCTGTAATCAATTCTCAATCGGTAGAACCACAACCTTAAATTACCATTAACATTTTTGCAAAGTTTTTAAAGCCAATAATGTAGACTTCCTGTGTTGAGAAAAGATTATAGATTGAATATTTTTGTGTATTGCAGTCATACTTTGAAGTAAAGTATGTAATCCTGTGGTTAACCGGTGGAGTCATCTGTGATTTGAAAAACGCCCTTCAATATACACGAAGCGATCTCTCTGAACCAGCTTTGTTCTAAAACTTAGCCTTCGGTTTTTGACGAATAACAGTCTTAAAACGATATGGTTGACAACAATTCTAAAATAGTTGACGAGGCGAAACGACCCCCCTCCAAATGTTGACAGTTTTGAGAGGAAAAAACAGTAGCGGCTTTTCTAGGACGTATAGCGCACATTTCTGTAAAAACTCTGCAGTTTGGCAACAGGCTGATGAGCGGTGACGTTTGCTTGTGAAGAGTCCTGTCGTTGTACGTACCTGAGGAGATTAAGAAGGGTTCTGTGACATTGTATTTCGAGCGGCTCAAAACAGTCACAACTGTCGTCAAAGAGTCTGGTGCGAAGGGCAATAAATTTTTACAATCATACAAAAAAATATGACAGATGTCAGTTTCACGTTGTGTATGATTTTTGGTGCACGAAAATAAGTATAGGTATCATATTTTATTTTTCCTTCACAAAAGGGGATTATCTTGTAACTTGGAAGTATATTTTTTTCGTGGTCTCAGGAGAATTAGGAGATTCGAGTTTCTTTAACCTCAAATAGTAGGTACCTAGCTCATCTCTTCGCACCTACTTCATTTGAAGTGATCTTAAATGGTTTGTAAAAAAGAAAAAGAAAGACATTATTACCTGTTGCTTCAGCCTGTTGTCTATGTAAATCGGTTTTGAAAATGTATGTCTTGTCAGAATATTGAAAATGCTTATTATTAGTGTGCAGTTCAGAGACTTTGCTTGAGATTTATACTCGACTTATTAACTGAGCTTGGAAAAACTGCAAGATTCATTTTGCAAGTCAGAAAGACACCTAAAACCAAAATGACTTGGGATTCCTCGAAAAAGTTTCAATGGATTTTCAAGTAAGATTCAGGCTCGACGCTCAAGTTTGCATTCAAGGATATTTTTTGATGATCCCAAAGTTATTTTCAAAAAAAATTGCATCAGAGTTGATGCTCTCTATGATTTTATAGCTGTAGCAAACGTTTGAAACAGATCCATTACACACCCTTAGCGGCCTATTCCACAATGTATTATTCGAACTGAAGTATTGACAAAAATTTCTATTGCTTCATTGTTGATTTTCAGTGCCGTTGCTTTAAGTCTGGCAAAAGAGCGTTTCGTGCATTTAAATTTTAAACCCCTCAAAAAAGATCGAACTAATTAGCATGCAACGTTGTCAAATTGCACGCCGTAAGCTCCTGATTTTTGTCATGCTGTAACGATCTTCACGGTATATTCTGTGTCTCGCGAATTTTCGATCAACAGTGCGTCATGGCAAGGTGGCATGGAAGCGGGTAGCTAGAGCATAGTCACTGTACTCGACGCCTATATATGTATATAGTAGCGAACGGCAAACGCGAACGAACGGTTTCAAACAATTAGCGCACGGCTATTTAAGTTTGGGAAAGTTGGCAGGGGTATCCGCAGGGTGCGGCGAAGGAGCGTCGCGAATCTGGTTTAGGGGGCCGGTGGGGAGGGGGGGCGGAAAGTCCACGACTCCCCTATCCTCAACCCCCCCCCCCGCCCCCACCTTCAATCGTCGTGACAAAAGAACAGAACGGCGAAAGCGCTCGGAGCTTGCCGCGAAAATGGAAATGTGAGCGAACGTAAATGTTGTGTACTAGTTTATCCTCCCTCCCCCCTCCAATCCACCCCCTCACCCCTCGAAGGAGGAGTGAGAGCTGTATAACGAAAAACGAAACACAATATTCTTTCCTTTTTTCTTTTTCTTCTTCAGACCCGCAAACTAAGTTCGCCGTAGAGAGAGTATGTAAGGAGACGCGCGCGCGGTAAAAGTTTGCGTGGAAAAAAAATCTCGCGAAAAAAGCTCCTCGCTGTCGGTGGCTGGCGTGAGTCGCGCGCGCGCGCGCACCGTGAGTTTATTAATAAAAGCTCAGGGAAAAATTCATTTATCACGACGCGAAAGCTTTTCGATACGGATAATCAACAGAAGCTTGTTTCCTAATGTAATATAATTTGAAAGGAGAATAAGAAGGAGTAAAGCACAGGAAGGAGGGAAAAAGAAATAATAACAAATAAATAAAAACAAAAGCTCTTCTCTTACCGGAATAGCGTAGTATAGGGGGTGAAGGGTGGGGTTGGGAGGAGTAGGGAGGGGAGGGGGAGGGAGAAAGGTATCCCTGTGAGCTTCTTTCAAGTCGCGTCGCGTCGTCGTTTTTATTTCGCGCTGTTGCCAAACGCCTGGTTATTAAACCTTTTTACATTTATTCATCTACCCATGTATTCTATTAATCTGTTTATCTATTCTGTAATTAATGTATGTATTCAAAACTGGATAAAGCTTAAAACATAATATAACGCAACGAAATGAAATTTCACAGCGGCTGAATTTAAAACGAATGGCACCATTGAGAATGAACCGTGGGACTGTGGCAGCTCCAGTGTTATAAACAATCGAATATCGTCTCTCTCCCATTTGAACCTATGCTAAAGTATCGAAGTGCTCAGTGGCGGATCCAGAAAATTTGGGGGAGTGGGGGAGCACGCCTGTGAAATTTTGAAATTTGAAGCGTCGGTGAAAGCGATTTCGGGCTCTCTTCTATTAAAAAACGGAAAAATTTGAGGCTTCGGAGGGTGCCCCCCCCCCGTGGATCCGCCACTGGAAGTCCTGTTGAGCTCGAGAAATGATCGATTTTCTGCCGTAAATGTATATGCAAAGGATTTCGATGCATAGTGATTCTCGATCCGATGAACGCCATTGAAATTACTCGTAATAATTGGTCAAATCGAGCGGCGAGCAATGTGCAAAGAGCAATCATGAAATATGCATAGAAGCATTGAGCCCGAATGGAACTGAGGAAGGACTCAAACTATTAAATTGAAGACCTTTAATTCCTATAGAAATGCGGAAAAGAAAATTTATATTCTTTTGAGAAAAACGTGTTTGAAAATTTCAAAGTGGTTTGTCGATACATTGAAGAAGGAAATCAATGAAACCGAATGTTGGTTTCTTTTATTTATTACTTTGAAGTATCGAAAAATCACTTGGAACTTCTCAAATGCGTTTTTCTGAAAAGCATAAATTTTCCTCTTCGTGCTTCTATCGATCGGCAAGGTATATTTAATTATGGAGCGATGAAGCAAAACTCGAGTTCAAAACTGTATTTAATTTTCAATTTCTAATACAAAATCTCGACTCGTGGTTCGAATGACAGAACGCTTTTTTGGCCATTATTTCGAGAAACACCGAATCTGACAGGTCTTTGTTTACATGCGCAGAACATAGTTTTTGTGTTACGCTTTGACACAATGCAAAATCATCTGACTTTGATCAAAAACGAAGTTATCTAAAACGAGCTATATCATGAAACAAACAGCAGCTGTGCTCTTACCGATCGATCAGCATTTTTTGGTTAATTAGGGTGTCCTCGACTCCTGGGAAAAGCTCACCTGTTGTTTTATGTTTGATTTTGTTTTTTTTTTCTGCCCGATTTCGCATCGATTCTTCTTCTGTATCTTTCATTTTTTCCACTTTTCTCGTAAGTTTGGCGTCTATGTTCAACCCGACTCTTTTGTGGAATCCAGTTCATGCAATGCGCACATATCTCGATAAATTATTTTCCGAGCTCTCCTTGAAGCCGGCTAATCTTTTTCGATCACCTCCCCCCCCTCCCCACCGCTACCCCCTCCACGTCTCACCGCTACGAAATCTGATTCGCCCTATTAACGAAGTGGCTTCGTCCTTGCGCTCAGTTGATTCATTACGGAATACAGGGTGTCCTTAAAATAAAGGCAGACGGATTATGAAACGGTGTACCAAAATTCCGGAAAATTATACGTTGCCCAACGAAAGCACATGCACAAAATAAAACAACTAAAAACACACCTTGGTTGGAAAAAGACCCCGTTAAAAACTAAACATTTCAGTGCTGAATGGGTATGTTACACACTTTTGCTGTACGCGATTTAACCCTTCAACGACCAAGTTAGTCCAAAATAATGTCACTGATCCGTTTATTTAGGGAAGATAGTTAAGTATTCTCACTCGGAGGAGATGTTATTGCCTATACGACGAATTGAAGGCGCCCGACACGACCTTATCTTGTAAGTGTTTTCATCGATAACCGCTTTTATCCGGAATGAAGACCCGAACAATATGAAATAAACTTGAGAAGAAAAACGAGAATACTCGGGCTTTGCCCATTTGGGGTGAAGGGTCGATTCCAATGCAAAAACCTGCAAAAATAACGATGGTAGCGCTAAAAACTAACGAAATTCAATGCGAAGCTCATTAAATGCAATTTAAATGCGTGAGCGTGATGGTGGCGTATGACACTGATAATAATCGGAGATTTCCATATAATAATACTGTCAAACCATCAAGAAATGACCAATAAGAGACAACTTCTCTTTGACATCGGTAACCCAGGTGTCACGGTATTTGAACTTATGCGAAAGCATAGACTGTTTCAGTGAGAGGCGGGAAATTCAAAACGAAACGATCAGAATCCTGGATTTTTAATTTCTCGTTCTTCACTAAAACAATCTCTATTATTGATTTACGTCACGATCAAACTTCCAATCGTAAAGAAAATTGCATCATATATTTAAGAAATACAATTCTTCGTTATTTTAAATAATTTGGCAAAAGTTTTGCAGAAGACCCATTGTGTTTGACGGAATTTCACAATTAGGAGTAAAACCACCGGAAACGGAAACGCAGGAGTATTCGCTCTGCGTAGTCGAACTCAAGCTCAAACCGCATTTATGCACGGGCACGGTATCCCAGACAGAGAGAGAGTGAGAGAGTGAGAGGGAAGGAGGGAGGGAAAGTTGAACGGAGAGGTAGAGGGAGAGAGCGCCACTAAACCGAATCGAAAGCTTTTCGGGCAGGGTTATTCTCAAGTCTCTCAATGTACTCGACCCGCGGACCCCTCCACGAAAGAGTAACTGCGAAGAAGTTTATATACCTTGGTCCAGTCACACCTTTTCCTTGTATCCGGAATCCTCCACCATCCCGTTCCCGCGTTTCCCGGAGCGCTTTGTATTCAAATCGGGCTCCGAAGTATATTCACCATAATACTCAGTCCAAGCGATTGTAAAAATAGACAGGGAAAATGGTAAGGGGTGGGGGACGGGGGGTAAAGGGGTAGTTAGGTCACGAGTCGAGATTTTCCGCGAAGGTTTTTCTCTTCTTTGTCCATCGTTTTTTTTTTTTTTTTTTTTTTTTTTTTTTTTTAAGACCCGCGAGCTCGCGGTGGATGTGTCTCCACCGCCCCCCCCACCGTTCCAATTCCCTGAATTCCCCACGTTCTGTCCCTTTTTTTCTCTTTTCTCCCCCGCGATTCCTTGCCGCCGTTCCCTTATCCTCATCTTCCGCGTCATTTTCGCTTGCTCTGGTCCTCTCGGTCCCAACTCCCGCGTTGTCGATCGTTCTGGAGATTTTTATGAACCGAGCCCGGATTGGTTCCCCTCAATTGATTCCCTCGCCACGATCGAAGGAACGGAGGAGGAATGGTATACGGAACGGACCAGCGTAGCGAGGCGGTGGGTTCATCTTTCAATTTATTTACCGTTCGTCCGCATGTGAGCGGTGTGATTGGACCTCGACAATCAATTTGTAAACACTTTTGAATCGTAGAAACTTTTTATTTTTATTTTTGTCCCCCCCTCCCCTCCTCTCCACACCCCCTTCTTGTTTTATTGTTTTCTTTCTTGGGAGGATTATACTCCCCCCTCTCACACCCACTAGCTCTCTCTCTCTCTCTCTCTCTCTCTCTCTCTCTCTCTCTCTCTCTCTCTCTCTCTCTCTCTCTCTCTCTCTCTCTTTATGCATTCAATACCGCGAGGAAAGTAAAGAGGACCTCCCAAATAAGATACTTGCAACCTTTTCCCCTCCCTTTATCTCACCCTCTCTCCATCCCTCCCATACAGCTTCTTCGAAAAATTTATTCTGAGGAAGCTCAAACCTCTCGAAATTACGAAGGATCTGTCCTTTATTTTTTGAGGGGTAAGAAGGGTTGGTTTTGACTGTAGTTGAAGAGTGGCGAGGAAATGAGAAATTTAGGGACAAAGGTCAAACTCACCACCATGGAGCTGAAATTGGGTGGGGGGGGCGTTGAATGGCACCTCAGATCAAATCTGAACATCTGAACATCCGAGAAACCGAGAAACCTAAATACCCTCAACCAATAATCAGATTTCGTGAGCCGCCTGGGAAAAACCTTTTTCTCAAAGCAGAATAACAATAATCAAAGGATCGAAGAGGCAGAAGTTTTTCAATCTCGGCGCAATTTTTTTAAAACAAAAGTGAATTGGAAGGGGAGCATTCGAACGTGAGTTTGGTCAGAGTCAACACGAAAAGTGGGTCGAAGCAGTGAAACGTGTCTTAGAGCTCATTTCAGAAGTGTAGGCGCACCTAGACCATAATCTTTGCCAAATTTTCAATTTGCATTCCTTCAAATCAAAACAAAAGTTGCCTCCTACTTAAAACTTTTGATTATAAAGCGTTATCCTCAATGCAAAGCCAATAATGCTCCTGTTCATTTTCATTAATTTTCATTTTAAATTATGAGAAATAATGTTGAAAAATTCCAAAGATTATCGGTCTAGGTGCGCCCACACTTTTGAAACTACCTCTACTAGGCTGCGAGCGAACAAATTATTTTCGCCCTTTACTACTTTTTGAAGATCAAAAACTAAACCTTTGGATTTTTTCTTCAGAATTTTTTTTTTCAGGACTAAAAAATTGTCCTTATTGCTTCGTTTTTATTCGTTTTCTCCAGCTTCTGAGACGGCCAATTTTGAGAGCCGATCTACAATTTGTTTTTTTGGCAATTTGCTTTCCAGTGCTCAAAAAAAGCCTCTTTGCGAGAAAAATATTAAGATGTTGGCAAAACGACCAAGTATTGGCCTCTGAACCACATCTCAGAAAATTCTCAAAGGGTTAATGTATTCAACTCCCAAAATTGCACATTTTGTTGCATTTTATTTTTTCATTTTCAACCTTTATAGGCATGGATTTAACTCATTTGTTTTCCAAAACCGTTGAAAGGGATGCCTCTCTCACCCAAACTGAACATTTCAAGCGGTTGAATTCCTCGAATTTAGAAGTTTTTAAAAATGTAGGCAACGCCCTGGTTTACACCCTTTGTCGGCTCTTCTTCCGCGGAGAACACCTCAATTTTGATCGTAAAGGTCATCATTTAAATGATAAATGCCCACATTTTTATTTTGTTTATTATTTACTTTTAATTTTTAAATCGAATTATCTCAGTTGAAGTATTGAATAGAATCGAATAAGTTATCAATCACTAACGTTTACTGGCAACATTGTGTGACCCGAAAACTCGACTGTGAGAAAGAGATTCAAGACGGTGCTGCGTGGCGGAGTCTTGCATGATCCCAATATCTTAACACCGAAGACGTGATAACAGATTGAGTGTTCCTGGTTTCGGTTCCGTGGCCTCCTATATGCCTGCCTATAACCGCGTTATGCCTAGGCTGGCCAATGATACCACTGCGTAAGCACCGTGTGAGCGTGTGCGTATATACTCTAAAGTTTTGGTCCCGCGGGAAAGTGGTGCTTTGCGTCGCGACGTGTAGCGCGGTGAAGTATCGTCAATCATTCGCAGGCGCCCGATATGCGGACAGGCGCGGATATGTCGCTGAAGCCCCGATGATCTCCGGTGCACGGTGCGATTTCGGGGCTGGGGAAGTAAAAAAAAAAAAAAAAAAAAAAAAAACAGGATCAGAAATGATAGGTAAAGGAAGGTAAGGTTTCGTCGTTAAGGGAACGGATTCTTATGTTGACTGCGTGTGGTTCGGACTTTCCTATTTTTTTTTTTTTTTAGGGAGAGGAGTCCAGGAGTGTCTCTTGGGGGATGAAACGTCTGTCCTGTTGGAATCAATACCGGTATCTAGTTAATGATGGAGAGATAGATAGAGAGAGGGAGAGAGGGAGAGATAGAGAAGGAGAGAGAGAGAGAGAGAGAGAGAGAGAGAGAGAGAGAGAGAGAGAGAGAGAGAGAGAGAGAGAGAAAGAGAGAGAGGGGGTTGTAGTTTTTTCGATTTCTAACGGCGGTCCTCGTAAATCTGATCGTTGAACATACTAACAGCTGTAAAATGGCCAAGGAGTATGGAAAAAGCAACACGGGTCCCAGTGTTGCCATTTTCCAGATACTTTTCCGATTTTTCCCATTTGACTCAATGTAAGTTTCATAATTTATAGGAAAATCAGGCAACACTGCAAGAGTCTCGCTTTGCTGTAGAATTCATCGGACCAGTGAGTAGAATTGGTGAAAGTGACATTACTTGTAGAATGAACGACAAGTTTTAAAATAGGATTGATAGATCAGTCGTTTCTACGACGATTTTTACCGAAATGACAAAGATTTTGTCAAATACGTACTTTCTAGGCAAAAATGAAGATACGTCTCCGGTAAATCGGCATGGTCTCCGAATGTACAGTGGCAAGGTTTTGTAAAATACGTGTTTTCTAGGCGAAAATCAAAGCACATGTACATCTGCGGTAAATCGGTGTAAGTACATCGGTTACGAGCTCTAATAGAATCGATGTAAGTACGTATACAAAGCGCATCGGGTTTCCCAATATGTGGTTTAATTTTAGCCTAAAATGTACTATGACCTTTAAAAGAAAGTTCTTTCTCATCGAAATGGTCCTTGATAATTCTGTCCTTTTTTTCCCCAAAAAGTTTTAGATTTTTTAAGGCATACTTCCAAGTGGCAATGCTATTAGACTCTGAAATACCTGAAAACTGCACAAAAATTTAAAACTGGTCGAATGAAAATTTTAACCGGGATACTTTCTTTTGAAAAGTACTTATTTTACTAAATCTTCATTATAATGGTGCGAAATGTTGTAAAAATGGTTGATCAATCGATTAATTATAAAACCCGCCTTTCATGCTGTACACAGTGTAGGTACACATATTATAATCTTATGTTCGCCAGCTCACCAGTTCGATGAGTTCTAGAATGCTTCCTTAATTAGCGTCATGAACCGGCCAGATTGGTCTAAAAAACCAAATTTACAGATTATGAAACATCATATTATTAGAAAAAAGCAGTGTCTAAAGAGTAGGTAAGTTTGAATAAGATGGCGCATAGTTGCCCCATTGAGCCAAACTAGATTTTTCATTGCCTCCAATGAGAATCACAGTGTCTTTTTGGCCTGATCTGGCAACTATGTCTGATGAAAATTAGTAGATGTGGCCGCTTATTTGAATGAGGCCAATGTTAATATCTTAAGAACCGTCGAAAATTGCAAATACGTGATTTTCGAGGATCGGACGATATTTATATTCAAAATACGAGCCGAACAGATGTGTTTTTCACTCACTGGGAAAAACTTCATTGAATAGGAGCTTGTAAAACTCGAAAAGGCGGTTTTTGTTGAGGCGATGAGAGGTAAAGAGCTAAGAGGTACAAATTGCCTAGTCGAGTACCTGAATGCTTGAAACGGCCAAATGACAAAACCCCTCCTGAAACCTGAAAAGGTACTCTTCCTTTGAGCAGCGGCAATATTTACCGCGTTTGCCCTTTTTCTATTGAGGCGCACACAACAAACAAGTGTGCCTTCAATTAAAAAAATATATATATTTTAGCAATAACCGCTGACGAAAGAAAATGCCTTTCGGGAAATAAAAGGAAAAATAACCTGGTGCACTGACGGACGGTCAGATGTTACCTTCGGATGGAGACAGTTGGACGACTTAACGCGGTTACCGAAACATTCAGAAAAACATGTTTTATTCTGACTTCAATACGTACCTTCTGTACCTGGACCCGGAGCGAGGCGCGAAGGTTTTCCATTCAAATTTCGGCTTGTTTTTGATGTCAAGCAGACGTTAAGGAACCCAGCGTTAAAAGGATTCTCCAGACCAATTGGCACCTTTTCTTCTTTTCCTTCTTTAGCTATGTTTCGGGGTTGAGAATATGAATGTAAAAATGAAAATGAAAATGAAAATACCTCGGCTTATTGTGACATGACAGTAGTGTTGTGAATACGGTGTGTCAATTGTAGGTAAGGAATGTTTAGCAGCCCGTGCTAATTCTGTAAAGAGACGTTTTCATATTTTTGTTTACGACGGCTTTGCTTGCTATATTTACACGCGCAGGTAGACAGGCAGGACGGGGTTCTTCTCTTTATTTTCCCTGAAAAATTCAACCGAATCTCATTGCTGAGTGTAGCGCGCCAGCATGTCTCGAGTCGGTTTAAGGTATTTTTTTTCCAAATCCCTCTTTCAGTATCCGATTATTTAGCTTATTTTTTTTCTTTATTTTTCATGGCCTGGTACCAACTTGGGTCTATCCAGGGACTAAATAATGTTCGGTCCCGAGCGTAACTTACGCACGATCATGTGACCGTGCGTAAGCTCTCTGATTGGTCGAAACCGCACGCAAGATGCAAGCAAATTTATTCCATGCACGCGACCAAACATTATTTGGTCCCAGATTGTAGAGTAGACTGCTTGAATGTGTTGGCTCAATTTTTGCCAAACATGTTCTGCATGCCTATTAGAGTGAATTGAACCCATTTTGTAATCAGCAGAGCTGATGTTACACTTTGTGCACTTTGTGTATGTTTAGTGACACATTTGAATTCACCGATGATTCCACCGATTAATCAAAAGATTATAGTTTATGACTGTAATTCACGAAAATACTTGCTTCTTGCATCTATAATATTTTCTAGATCTGTGGAATCATCAATAAATTACACTGTGCAACAAAATTTGGGTTTTGCTCTGTCCCCCTGACGAAACCTATTTTTCTCGATCCCATGGGTGTTAAAACGAAGGAAAATCGCCGTCAGAACCCCACATCTTGGGCGGGAGGGCTAAAAACCCGCCTTTTTTTGAATTTTCGCAATTTTGCATACCTTTGATCGTTTTTTTCCAATTTTTTTCGGTACAAAAACCAATCGAAAAAAAAAAATCTAATTAATGCATCTGAAAGAGCATTAAATTTGCTACAAATCCGTGTAATCAGATTCATTTTACTATATTTTTTTCTTTGGAATAATTACGCATATTCCGAAAAATTACCCTCAAAAATTGCCCAAAAAAATCGACTTTTCCTCATTTTTTTCCCTTATATATTCAGATCCAGAAATTCAATATCAAATCCGTTTTCATAGTTTTAAAAGCGCAAAAAATTTGCTACAAAATCACTGCAATAACTATCGTTTATTCAATTATTTGGCGTCGTCAGGTGCCATACAATGAGTGCTAAAAAACGTCAATTTTTGCGATTTTTCTCCTCATATAGACTACCATTCAAACCCAAATCGCTCCAGGTCAACCCTATGAGAAGAATGCACCACTTTTCTTTTAAAAATTGAAAATATGGCTGATGGGAAACAATAATTGAACACCTTGGAGCCCTCTGCTTTCCGAAAAACTCCAGATTTTGAGAGAAAATCATCTTTTTACATACTTCGAAAGAGCTGTCAATTTTCGCCTATTTTCTCTCGTTTTTTAATGCGGTGTTACCTACTACGCCCGAATGAGTAAAGTTTCGCAATGATTGTGCAGAGCTAGACTTCGAATTTTTTGCTCTCCTCAGTGAAATACCGTATCTTAATGGTTTAAATTTGAAGGTTAAAGAAGGCATTTCATGTATTGGGTAATCGGGAGTTGTGTTAGGCTCAAGATTAGGTGGCCCTGAAAAGGGCTGTTTTGAAGGGGAAAAGAGATGGTTGTTTCATCTCCCACAAGGAATGGGCTGAGCATAAACAATTTTCATTTTTTCAGGGATGATAGAGCGATGCGTAGGGAGTTTGAAAATTATCATATTTTGTTTTACCCCCCCCCCCTTAGAACCGAGGGGGGGGGGGTTGGGGGTCAATGGAAACACAATTTTTGGCCATAACTTTTAAAAGCTTACAGATAACCAAATGTTTTTTTTTTTTTGCAAAGAAAGAATCATTGAAATACCTGTCTGTTGATGTATAACATGTCTAACAAGTTGTAAAGCCTCCAATTTTCATCAAGATATTGCCTTTTCAAAATTTAGAAAATTTCAAAAATCAGATTTTTTACAATTCTCAATTCGGATTGCACGGAGGAAAACCAAAATAGCCCAAAAGAAATCTCTTGTTTCCCAGTTAAAACGAGTCCACTAGATTGATTTTGGAAACCGTTCGTCTTCGAGTTATGAAGTTTTAAAGTCAAACCCCTATCTGCTAGGCAGCCATCTTTGGCAGTTAAAAAGTTTCAAAGTGTCAGAAATTGCTATTCTCGCGTTTTCACGGATAACGTTGTTATCCGTTACCGTAACGTCGAAGCCGAAAAAAAAAATCCTCCGCATGGAGTCGACCAAATTCGATGACAATGGGTCTGTTGCAAACTTTTGTTACAGAGCCATAGAGTGTTCAATCTGATGTGAAATCGCGTAAAAAGTCCATTGGTGGCTTCAGAAAGTCATGAAATTCAGTATGAAACTCACGAGAGACGTTTAGTGAAATCCAAGATGGCGGTAAAATATCGAGCAACCTGTATGGATGCACCACGAACATCCAAGGATAGCCAACCTCACAATATCGATCACACCCAATCACAACGTAAATAAACACATAACCTCTGAAGCGGTGAGGTTGTCAACGTTGGCAATCTTGGATGTTTGAAGGTGCATGCATACAGATTGCTCGATATTTTACCGCCATCTTGGATTTCATTAAACGTCTCTTGTGAGTTTATTATCGCATTTTATGACTTTCTGATGCCACCAATGGACTTTTCGGGCGATTTTACACACGATGAAACACTCTTTATCGTTGTAGCAAAAGTTTGCAACAGACCCATTGAAAATGGCGGGCTTTTTAGGTCGCAGAATTAAATTCCACCATCAGGTTTGAAAAAATGTTAAAACCAAGATGGCTGCCTACCAGATAGAGGTTGACTTTAAAACTTCATAACTCGAAGACGAACGGTTTCCCGAAATCAATCTAGTAGACTCGTTTTAACTGGAAAGACAAGAGATTTCTTTTGGGCTATTTTGGTTTTCCTCCGTGCAATCCGAATTGAGAATTGTAAAAAATCTGATTTTTGAAATTTTCTAAATTTTGAAAAGGCAATATCTTGATGAAAATTGGAGGCTTCACAACTTGTTAGACATGTTATACATCAACAGACAGGTATTTCAATGATTCTTTCTTTGCAAAAAAAAAAACATTTGGTTATCTGTAAGCTTTTAAAAGTTATGGCCAAAAATTGTGTTTCCATTGACCCCCCCCCCTCGGTTCTAAGGGGGGGGGGGCTAAAACAAAATATGAGAATTTTCAAACTCCCTACGCATCGCTCTATCATCCCTGAAAAAATGAAAAATTTTTTATGCTCAGCCCATTCCTTGTGGGAGATGAAACAACCCATCTCTTTTCCCCTTCAAAACAGCCCTTTTCAGGGCCACCTAATCTTGAGCCTAACACAACTCCCGATTACCCAATACATGAAATGCCTTCTTTAACCTTCAAATTTAAACCATTAAGATACGGTATTTCACTGAGGAGAGCAAAAAAATTTGAAGTCTAGCTCTGCACAATCATTGCGAAACTTTACTCATTCGGGCGTAGTAGGTAACACCGCATTAAAAAACGAGAGAAAATAGGCGAAAATTGACAGCTCTTTCGAAGTATGTAAAAAGATGATTTTCTCTCAAAATCTGGAGTTTTTCGGAAAGCAGAGGGCTCCAAGGTGTTCAATTATTGTTTCCCATCAGCCATATTTTCAATTTTCAAAAGAAAAGTGGTGCATTCTTCTCATAGGGTTGACCTGGAGCGATTTGGGTTTGAATGGTAGTCTATATGAGGAGAAAAATCGCAAAAATTGACGTTTTTGAGCACTCATTGTATGGCACCTGACGACGCCAAATAATTGAATAAACGATAGTTATTGCAGTGATTTTGTAGCAAATTTTATGCGCTTTAAGACTATGAAAACGGATTTGATATTGAATTTCTGGATCTGAATATATAAGGGAAAAACTGAGGAAAGTCGATTTTTTTGGGAAATTTTTTGAGGGTAATTTTTCGGAATAGCGTAATTATTCCAAAGAAAAAAATATAGTAAAATAAATCTGATTACACGGTTTGTAGCAAATTTAATGCTTTTTCAGATGCTTTAAATTAGTTTTTTTTGTTCGATTGGTTTTTGTACCGAAAAATTGGAAAAATCGATCAAAGGTATGCAAAATTGGCGAAAATTCAAAAATGGCGGGTTTTTAGCCCTCCCCCCAAGATGTGGGGTTCTGACGGCGATTTTCCTTTTTTAAACACCCATGGGATCGAGAAAAATAGGTTTCGTCAGGGGGCAGACAGGCTGTTGCACAGTGTTATCAAATATCCACACTTTTTTTTTCATTGACGATTACCGTTTGATAAAAGATTTAGATGGATATCATTTTAAGCAATACATCCATTACGTCCATTGAACTGGACTTTTTTTTTTTTTCGTTGACAGATGGAATCATCGTTGACAAAAATGGGGCGCTTGCAAACGTTTGCTTTGAGCAAGTGAATAGTCCAATCTGACGTAAAAACCAGCAAAAATAAGGGAAATCATTTTTAAAAAAGTCTAAAACTCAGTAATAAATTCACCAGACTGCTACAACGGCAAGATTGTTATGGCAGTTCAACGCAGGTATCAAAGGAGATTCCCCTCTAATTTTTCACTTTTTCTCTACGAAAAAACACAGAGATATGTCTCAATTTAGGTAGGGAAACTCTCATGATACCTGCGTCTCATTTAAACCCGATTCTGAGGTGAATTTCGTGATTTTTTTTTTTTGTTTACTCATGTCATTTTTATAGGTTTTCATGCAAGAATTAACTCTTCAATCCTTTACAGTAAACGTTTCCAAGATTCCCATTCCTTTAAGATCCGCAAAACCCGGGGAAACCCCGGGATATTTAGGGAAATTTTGTTTCACTCTCTTCGCCCGTTTAAAATCACGTGTAAAAAACTATGAAATAAATAGGGGGGATCAAGTAATTTTAACACCTTTCTCCATCCTTCTCTAATTCGTGCGTTTAAATCGGTTGCGGGAGATAAAAAAGAGACAAACAAATTTCCCGGACCGCCTCTGCTCAGCTGCAATGACCTTTAATAAATAAATTCCCTGCGGACGAGATGATAAATTTCAAGCATGTCTTTTTCAATATAACTATGGATCTTCGGATTCCCATTCTCACCGCTCCTCACTCGCTCCTCGCGTGCATGGTCATGGTACGACATCTTTTTTACTTTTTCATGGCCACCCCCCCCCTCGCCCGCCCCGTGAGAGTATTTCCCGCGGTGAATTTCAAACGCGACTCTAAGCTACGTCCCCAAACGAAGGAACCCCCCTCTCTCTTTTTCTCT
>VMOF01000369.1:44317530-44335630 GCA_011764245.1 Trialeurodes vaporariorum | reverse complement strand
GAACTATCTGTTTTCTTCTATCTATCTCAGTCATGCTGTTTCCCGGATCTTTAATGACATTCTATAATCCATTATTGATTTAACCGTTTGAAGCAAAGATTACTTTTATCAGTTGAGATAAAAACAATGACTTATTGACATATATACTTGAATAAGTATATAATCTGTGGCTTCAACCGGTTAAATCATTGTATGAATTGTAGATTGCAGAATGCCATGAAATATCCTCAAAATAGCAGCCCTATATAATCTATCTAAATCTTCTGGATATCATAGTTTGAGTCTCGGTTTGTGAAATCGGCTCATCAGTCTATTAGGTTTTTTCTCCTTATCACAAGTAGATCAAGTAGAATCTCAGTCGATGATAGGAGGTATGTATTTTTAGGGGCTTGCTATTGCGCAACTCGGAATTGGAGGTAGCCTCTTCCTCACCTATTCATATTCATATTCCATTCGAAAGGTGTTCAGATCGGTCTCATTGTCAGCTCATCAGAACACGTTTTGAAAGAAGTCTGCAAAGGTAGAGCAAAAACTAGTATAATATTACGAGTATTTGAAGTGAAGGTGAAAAAGTCGTTACCTATCCAGAACTTTTTCATTATTTTTCAATCACTTCTCTTCTTAGCCCCCCCCCCTTAATTTTGGTTACATGGTACAAAAAAAAAAAAACCCCAAAGGAAAAGTTGACAACATCGCCCGTGACCCTTCCTCTTTTCCGTCATATCGCTTCGGGACCTCAGTATTAATGACATTAATGTGTCTATCGGTTGGCCATCCGGTAACTGAGATTTTTCCTTTATTATCTTGCGATTCAACTCAATTGTTCGAATGTGTTGCACGAACGAAGCGGATGGTCCCGGGTCCGCCCGCGCTCTTAGGATCGCGATTGGCCGCAAAGTTCGAGCGATGAAGCCAAACAATATTTGTTTACTTGGTGCGCCATTCAATTAAAGGGGCATGGACCTTACTAATTAGAATCCTTGTAAAAATTCAACGCACTTGGATGAAAAAAAGAGTAAATTTTATCGGTTAAATGTGCACGTGATAGATAAATCCTGCTGCATTATTTTAAGTGCAGCGCAAGGGATCTGGAAAAAAAGGGGGGGAAAAGGCTCCTAATGCTTACAAATGGGAGACCAAAGGATCATTAATTGCTGACGAACTCGGACTTTGAGTCTCATTTTCACTTTATAACTTGAGTTAACCCTTTAGCTACCAGATTATGAAGACAAATCAAATCTCATATTCGGTCAAATTAAGTGGGTAGGTAAATATTCCTACGCAGCGGTGCTGATTTTGCATACGCTCTGGATTGAAGGCGCTCTAATAATCATTATTTTTTAAATTTTAACAGTTTGGAGTCGCAACTGCTGTGAATAAGAAACTGGCTTTTTGCGAGGCAGACCTAATTGCAGAAACGAGTATACTCGGGCGTGGTACTGAAAGGGTTAATACTCACACTCAAACGCAAGTGTTAGAGAAAAGGAACATAGATAGGGGATCAAGTCACGCGATGGTCTACTTATTCTGCTGAATTTTAAAGTGCATCGTAAGGGATCTGAAATGCTCTTCGATCAAAATCGTATCCATATACCGCTTTCATTTAAAGTAATGTAAAAGAATCGATCCTATATGTATGGTGTCTCTGTTCATCTGTTGAATTCTAGAACATCAATCGATACTTTTGTGTACGTTCACATGGCAGAAATCCCAAAGGATAAAGAAATAAAATAGTAATGTGAGATTCACTCAATTTTATGTCACGCGATTTCCCTCTGTATTTTCTCACTCACGTTCATGTGTGCGAATAAAAGGAGAGGGGAGAGAGAAGAAGAAGAAGAGAAGTTTAGGGAAGAGGGAAAGAAAAAAGAAAAAAGAAAAGAAAAGAAAGGGAAAGAAAAAAAAATAAGAATAAAGGAAAAATTAAGAGAAAAGCAAAGAAGAGAAGAGAAAAAAAGAGAGGAAGAAAAAAAATAGAAAAAATAAAAAAAAGAGAAGAAAAAAAAAAAAAAGAAAAAAAAAAAAAAAAGAGATAAAAAGAAGAAAGAAAAAGAGAGAGAAAGAGAGAAGAGAGAGAGAGGGAAAGAAGAGAGAAGGGGGAGGAGAGAGAAAAGAAAAAGAGGGGGGGAGGAGAGAAAAGAGAGAGAGAAAAGGGGAGAGGGAAAAGCTCGGATCCGCATATGTAAGCGAAAGGGAAAATATCTTGGTTTTCGAACAGGAAAAAGGCCGTGCTAGGCTATAGCATGAAGCACGTGCTTTGGACCTGATGATTGGAGCAAGGAAAATGATGAGGAAGGGGGAAACCCTTTAATGACTCGTAAAAATGAAAATCAATCGGACCCTTCTCCTATCCTGCGTTCCGTGGAGTGCGCTGACGAAGGGCTGTGGACCACGGGATGGGAGCCACAGCTCGAGGTGAGGTGGGTGGAAAGGAGGGGGAGGGGGGAGTTGGATCGAGGATAGAAATGATAGAATGCGCCGCGCACTTTAAGACTCGGACTTTTTGGTGGATTTTTCACTTTCTTCCAGTTATTCGTCGGATCGTCGATTTTTCAGCCTGAAAGTATTTGGATGTAAACCGGTTCGTGTTAAACTTTACGTCGCACAGTGGAGCGAGTCAACGGGAGAGGCCGGACATAACGTGGCTATTTTAAACAGTGCTGCCGTTTTGCGTATAATCAATGCTATTTTTCTATTCACCGATGATTCCACCGGTTGAGAAAAGATTACACAGTTCAGTTCAGTGTATGACTGTAATGCACGAAAATACTCTGATCTGTAATCTTTCCTTAATCGGTGGAAACTTCGTTAATTAATTAAAATATCCGCAAGTTTTTTAGAGTCCACGACTCCATCGGTTGAGAAAAGATTACAGATGCGAGTATTTTAGTTTATTACAGTCATACACAAAACTGAACTGTGTAATCTTTTCTCAACCGGTGGAATCATCGGTGAATTGAAAAATAGCATTGATTATACGTAAAACGGCAGCCCTGATTTTAAATGCGTATATCTTTGTTAATATGCAACGTAAAAGTTTGAAAGTGCTTCTATTGATTTTATTGTAAACTTTTCTGCAAGAATCACCCTGTATATAGTTTGTTTTTGGACCGTAAAAAATTTTCAAATTTGCATTTGAAGTCATAAAATATTCCATGTCTGATCCCTTCCATTGACTCCATTGACAGTGCGTCGGTTGAAGGTAAATAGAAGAAATTCAAAAACCCTTTTAAACCGCACGATGACGTCAATAGAATGTCCCATGTAACCCCTCCAACGGATGTTACTCACAACTGGGTTCTATACATATAGGTTTCTTTTCACGTGAGAACTTCCTCGACGCGGACTGACGAATTCTTTACGCAACCATGCACTGAATTTTGGAGGGTGTGAAAGGCTTTTTGATTAATTGACGGCATCAAATGCTCAAACGCGAAATAGGTCGAGTTCTGTTTTTGTTCAGTATGCAATTATTTTCTCTAGAAATGTTTTTGCAACTTCCTTAAGACTTACCGTAACAATCTCACATGGTTAGGAAGCAAAATTCCGCGTTCAACTGCCAAGTCTCAGTTAATTTACTTGCCAAAATCAGATGCTTACACGTGATAATTTACTTGCCAAAATCAGATGCTTACACGTGAAAACGATATTTTTCGTCTTTTCAGGGATTCTTCGGGAAATCCTGGATATTGACTTATTTCGGGAAAGTTTCCGACGCATTATTTTTGGTCGACTGATTCAGTTCATAAGTTCATTTCATGTGAAAATTTTGTGTTTAAAAGATTTGGATAGAGTACCCCCGCCACTGCCAATTTTTTTAAGCGCTACAGCAACCTATTGGAATAAAAACGAAGAATTTCGGGGCTTTTCAAAATTTAGTTAGGGGTTAATGCCGTGGAGAGAATTTCGCCGATTCGGTAGCATTCGCACTCACCTGATTTTTCTGCGTTTTCCCATCAAATAAAACCTTTTCTTGCAACTTGTTTCGGATCACACTGTATTTTGCAATACCCACTTTTCCCGGACTACGCGAGGAAAGACGTGAAAATGGAACGAAACCTCAAAGATGGGAAAGGAAAGATGGTAGAAGATGGTAGAGGTGAGCGTGGCTGCGAGAGAGGGGGAGATGAGAAACAAAAGTGCGAAACACTCTCAGTGTGTCATCGTCTTGCGTTACAGCCATAATCAAGAAATAAAACGTCACTTCGCGGGTTTCCACCGAGCGACAGATAAGCCCTGGGGCAGAGCCCGAGGCTGCAGAGGCGGGTGCCAAGAGATCCTCGATAGAGAGAGAGGAAGAGAGAGAGAGAGAGAGAGAGAGAGAGAGAGAGAGAGAGGAGAGAGTGGATGCGAAAGAAAGAGAGTCGAACAGAGCAGAAAAGAAGCCCCATTAAAACAGGACCGGTGTGATGGAGGGGTCTGGAAAACGGGGGGGGGGGGGTTGATGGAAAAAGTGATGTTTTCATTGAAAGTTGTCGACAAAAAGGTAAGTCTCACGCCTTCATCCCTCTTCCCCCTCCTTCGTACCCCCCGTCTCCCCGCCCCCTCCTTTTCCTACCCTCCCCTCCACCCATCCCTTAGCACGCTCGCGCACCTCCCAACCTGCAAGAGACACCATCTGTATAAACAGTGGCGCTTTCCCGCCAATATCGAACGTCGACGAGTCGCCGCACATTGGGGTGAGTTAATGGGAGAGGTCGGACATGAAATTTCTAGTTAAAATGGCAAATTACAATGTTTTTACGGTCGAAAAACAAACTTTAAGGGGTGATGCTTGAAGGAAATTTTACAATAAAACCAATGAAACCACTTTCAAACTTCTACGCTGTGTATTAACGAAGATATATGCATTTAAAGTTGTCAAAGTCAAGTCCGGCTTTTTCCATTGACTCGCTCCACTGTGCGCCGTGCCGGTTTTAAAGTCGCTACTCGCTCTCGCTGATGGCTTTGCCAAAAGCTGCGCGTCTTATAGCAGAGCGGGCGTCTGTGATGCTCGGCGACGCACGAAAGGAAGGGACCAGTGGCGGCTCGTGAATAATCGTTCGTCGTTTTTATCCCATTTGAATCTATGTTAAAGTATCGATCATGTGGAGGTTCAATTCGATTTTACTCCGTGAGTTTTAATGAAGGCGATACTGATGCATCGTTGTTCACAAGCCGCCACTGGAAGAAACTTATGATTCTTATCATATAAATACCGAAATTTTTGTGTAAATGACATATAACTGCTCATAATTCTGAAAGTCGTAAAAGCAAATACTTTAAACTCAATCAGTTGAGAGACAGGTATTCGGTCGTGCTTAAGAGAAATATCGTAAATATCAAGCGGTATTTAAGCTGTTTTAGCAAATGTAGCGTTGCTATTCATTAACTGGGTCCTAATTAATTGAGGCATAGCCACATTGCAGAAATAGCGTAAAGACGCTTGTTGCTTACAGAGATCTGGCCGTGGCTGTATTCATATCGGATTGTTGTTATTTCCCACATCACTATCGCCAGTGGATCTCGCTCGCACAGCTGCAAATGCACGGCTTGTAAAGTTATAGCGCCCGAACTGGGACTTGAACCCAGGACCCTTAGGTTAAAAGCCTAATGCTCTACCGACTGAGCTATCCGGGCTACATGAGGTGAGGTAAAACAATATAAATTTAAGCGAAGCATTACTGTATCAGGAAACTGGCCAAACGACCTTGAAGCGCAGTCATTCGTTCGGCAAGCGAAGCGTTCAGTTTGGTTATGTAACCAGTAACCACTCGACATCCACAACTCACATCTGTGCTCGACCAGGTTATGTCATACGTCCAAGACACGTCTATTCGACGGCAAAGGACGAGTATCAAACGATATAGAACAATCGAAAATCGATTTATCGAAAAAAATCTGACCGTATATCGATAAAGTAATCGATAATTTTAACGTATATCGATAAAGCAAACGATAATTTTTACGTTTATCGATGAAGCAAGCGATAATTTTTGCATATATCGATAAAGCAATCGATCATTTTAACGTATATCAGTAAAGCAATCGATAATTTTGACGTATATCGAAGAATCAAGCGATAATTTTTACATATATCTATAAAGCGATCGATAATTTTAACGTATATCGATAAAGCAATCGATAATTTTAACATATATCGATGAATCAAGCGATAATTTTACATATATCGATAAAGCAATCGACAATTTTAACGTATATCGATGAAGCAATCGACAATTTTAACTATATTGACAAAGCTATGGATAATTTTAACGTTTATCGATGAAGCAATCGCTAATTTTTACGTATATCAATAAAGTAATCGATTTAGGTGGCCATTGGCGCACTGTGGATCGAAACATGGAATTTCCCAGACATAATTTTACTAATTACAATCAAAGATCATGGACAGTAAACAGCTAGATAACTAAAAAAATGTGTGAAATTGTTCATTTCAAAGATCAAAATGAGTAATTTAATATGGTTTCTGCAAGATAGTATCAACACTGAAATGTTTTAAAGAATAAAAAACAACACATTTTTTTGTCCGAAAAAAATATTTTTCGATCCTGTGTGTGGCGGTTCGTTGATTGCGATGTATTGATTTTGCTCCCATTTAAGTCTATGAGCAAGAATCGATTTCTAATCCGGTTCAATTGAAACTAATAACGTTAACAACATTGCATTTCGTCCATTTAGACTCATAATTTATCGATTTGAGGGAGTAATATACGTTCACACTCAATAGTCCGATATTTTCAATGTGTTTAAGCGGACATACGGATCGCAGTTAAGAAACAATCCTGTCTAAAGCCCTGGTTGTATTAGATTTTGGATACTCTCCATTTCATTTCGGAGGAGGTCTTTGCAGTTGTGGAGTTGGCAACACAGCATTTCGTCCATTTAAACTCGCGTACATAATCGATTTGAGAGAGCGTGAGATGCTCGCTCAATAGTTCGATCTTTTTCACGGGTTTAAATAGACCGCGTGATCGGGGTGAAGAGAGAGTCCTGCTTAAAGCCCTGATCGGATTGGATTTCTGAGACTTTTCATTTCATTTCGGAGGGAAGTTTGGTTCGTCCAAAATTTATGCACAAAGCTCAGGAGAAAGTTTCGAGGAAGAAGAAGAAGAAGGATGGGAAGAATCAAGAGCAGAAAGAGCCGAAAGCTGTCACGTCGAGGGGGAAAAGTTTGTACCTATCAAGTTGAAAAAAGTGTATACAATGATAATAAATATGGGAGTCCGGTGTTTTGATAGATTTCAAATAGTCAACAATAGAGAGCGCACCGTGGCTGTGGGTGGACACTGGACAGGACAGGAATCAAAAGATCAACAAACAGTGTTGCCAGATTTTTTTGGGGACTTTAAAGAGCTCATCAATGCGAATTTTTAGCGTCAAGTGCCGTTTTCAGCCACCAGAGTTCTACCCATGGATTCAGGTTGAATTACTGGTAAATCGGAAATTATTTTGAGGAAAACTACCGAGCACTTGCGATTGTTGGTCCAAGAAGGCTACTGCGAAATATAGTATCAAAAATCGTACGACGACAGCTTTTCTTTAAAAAAAAAAAAAAAAAAAAAAAAAAAAAAAAACCGACGATGTTCCCTTTTTTGCACTTTAACCTTCAGTATCACGATATCCGACGTAATATTTCGCGCGGAGGCCCTTTCGTGATAATGAATCAAAGCTGGCCTTTTGTGTAAATCTAAAGGCGTTTTTCAATTCATCGATGATACCTCGGGTTCACCTCAAAAGATCAGTAATACTCGATACATGATAAATAGGCACTTGGGTCTGTAAAATTTTCTCAACCGGTGGAATCGACTTCAGATTATCAAAATACCCGCAGATTTTTTTAAAGTTTGGGCGACGGAAAAGCCCGAAAATACGCGCCTCGGTAATCTTTCCTTAATCGCGGCCGAAATCACCTGTTTAACTTTTGCGGGTCACTGACTTTAAAAAAACTTGCGGTTATTTTAATAATAAAACATTTCCCGAACCTTGTTATTTTGGCAAAGCGCCGCACTGATTCCTCAATCAAACATGGGTTGCTAAATATTCACGCATCTTCATGGATTGCTGTATTGCCTATGCTATACAATTTAAGGCGCTCGACGAACTTTCTTGGCAACTATCTCCAATTTGGAATTACATTGCAGTCAACGAATTAAATAAGGTCAGTTGACTCCTTGGATTTTGGTTCAGAGAGGCAACCTGCAATACGTTACACAATAAATTGAGGCATTGCAGGTGGCCTACCTTTCCAAAATTTAAGGCGTTGACTGAAATTTTTCAACTCATTGACTGTCCTAGCTTCTTCTACCGAGAAGACATTGAAACTGTGTGAGGTAAATTTGAAGAGTAAAAATAACAATGGCCAAAATTCACCGTCATACTTTGTTCAACTGTGATTATTTTTTACAATCGTGAATTCATTTATTAAAGTTCGAATGTAGAAAAATGCCTCATTTTTCGATCGGAAACAAATTGCGTCTTGCAGTGGTCAATGAAATCTGTCAACCATGCAACCGTGACGTAAGAATGAACAAAGTTTGTCGCAGTGGACAGGGCGAACTTGAAAGGGGTGTCTCTCCGCCCCCGCCCGCCCCGCCCCGCCCCACCCTGGCCTGTGCGGTCGTTAGGTCGAGAGGAAGAGGCCAAAACGGAAACTTTATTTTTTTTTATTCAAACAATCACGTCACGGTGCTCTCCATCAAACTAAACCCATTCAAGCCACGGATTCAAACGAATATACATCGGCTTTTCCCCCCATAATCTTTGCTTCGTCGCTTTTTCCGGTTTGTGCGCCAAAGGAGAAGGAGTTATAGGAGGTGCGCTGAAAAAAAAAAAAAATTGAATTACCGAAGTTTTGGGCCGAGTTCGAGAAGCATACTCCTCGATGCGATGGCCTCATATAACACTTGATCCAATCTTAAAATGAATTTATGGACAATCGCTGAATATCCAATTCACCTGTCGTATCTCGTATGTAAGAGGGGAAGGGGGGAGAAAAAGGGGGTTTAATTTTTTCAGTGAAACTTCTAGAGGGGGTAATTTAGGATAATAATGCAGTTTGATGATTTTTATGTATTTTTTAATTCCCCTATGATCCCACCGAGGCAAATATTACATGCAATTCTATAACGCGCTTTTGTATGTATTTAATCATCTGAGGATTTAAATTTTCACCGATATTCCACCGATTGACAAAAGATTACACCATTCAATTCAGTTTATGACGACTGTGATTGTCTGTGATGCAGGAAAGCACGGTTATCTTTACCCCGATCTGAGGAATCTCCGTTAAATTGTCAACTTAATTGCAAAAGGGTTTTAAGTCAGTGGCGCAGGGATTGATTGATTAACTGCCGAAAAGGAAGCTGGAAGACATTGGCGGATCCAGAAATTGGCATCAGTGTTTTCTTCTCATTTGATTGCATGAAATCGTCGATTAGTCACGGGGCTACAGCCTTCAAGCATCGATTTTTAATCGTACATTCAAACGGGAAGAATGCTCAGTTGCCAAATTGCTGGCTCCGCACAATGACATATGCTGGAAACAAGACCCGGTTCCCAATAGGTACAGTCGACGAATTAAATAATCTCAGTCGACTTCCGTTAAATTTTAACTTAAGTAGGCAACCCGCACCATGCATTCATTGTGATATGTATTTGCAGGTTGCGTACCTGAACGAAAATCTGAGGAGTTGATGGACATTATTTAATTCGTTGTCTGTATACATAATCGACTGGTCCCAGGACATTTTATCAACGGTCTCGAATTGATAAGCTTAAAGAAACGTTTCTTCTACTTTCACGACTCCGAACCACCAATCACCAAGTCCTCAACTTTCAACGCGAAGGGAGACAAAAATAATCATAATCAATGATTTATGATCGAAGGTCATAATCAAACAGGACAAATTGATTTTTAAATAAAAACGATAATAGTTTTTTATCAGTTTTATTGATGTTTTAATTGGAGCGAGGAATAATGATCGGGCAAGAATAAAATTGTTTTTCTGGTCATGATTCTTTTTGGCTCTCTCCCTCACTCAACTCTAATTGTTTGAATAGTACTTATCTTTGTGCCTGATCATGTTTTAGATTAAATAATCCGTTGGAATTGAACCGAATTAGAATCGAGCGGTAACGCCTCCAAACCTATTTTTCTTACAAAAATTGATAGGTACACACGATGTACAGTGTATGTATTTACTCTGATGACCAAAATTTAAGGAGGTTTTGATGGTTCACCCGATTTCTAATCAAAAGAAAGAAGAAAACAAATGCTAGAATAATTTGATCACGAATTCAAATTAATGTAGAGATAAACTTATTGTTAGTTTTAGTAATGTCAGGAAGTGATATCAAGTTCAAAAGCATAAAGAGGTCAATAAAGGTCACGCGCATTGCCTCAAGCCCTCCCATTCTTTCGTAAAGTTCGGGCTGAGTCTTTTTGAATCGACCACTGAGAGAATTCTTTTTTTAATCCAAGGTGTATGTCGTTTGTTTTAAAGAAACTGAACAGTGAAATATGACTAAGGGGAAATTCCTTTAACCCAAAGAAAATGTCTGCTGCCATGCGATACAAGTAAAAGATTCCTTGTTGTGACAGTGATTTATCTCCTTCATGCAATCAAAACTTTACTTCGCACAAGGAAAACTGTAACAAGTAAACTTGTTTCCTTGTTTTTAAAGAAGTGATTTCTCTCAGTGCAGAGAAGAAAAAAAGGTATTTAGCCCCTTCCCCCTCCCTTCCAAATTTTGGGACCCACTGCACCACCAGTATTGTTGCAAGTTATCCCAGAAAAAATGGCAGCTGCAAAACTTTCATGGGAACATCACCTTCATGTCGTCCATAGCCCAAGGACATTAGTCACAGTAATATTAGAATAATGGGGCTATTGCACACTTTTGCTCTAAGCGATTTAATAGTCGATTTTGGCGTAAAAACCTCAAAAAATAACGATGGCGGCACTAAAAACTTCCAAAATCCACTCATAAATTCAATAAACGCAGTTATTTGCGGGAGCGTAATGGTGGCCGAAGGCACTGACAATGGGAGATTCCCATCTAACAATTCTGAAACTCCATCAAGAAGTGACCAATAAGAGACTACTTTCATTTGACACCGGTGTCACTTGGTGTTGCGGTACCATTCATCGGATGTGGATCATCACTCTGATGACTAATTACTCTGTGAATCATCCTTGTCAGCATAGAAAGAGTGACGAAATTAAGATAGGAATCTCCCATTGTTAGTGCCTTCGGCCACCATTACGCTCGCGCAAATAACTGCGTTTATTGAGTTTAGGAGTGGATTTTGGAAGTTTTTAGTGCCGCCATCGTTATTTTTTTGAGGTTTTTACGCCATAATCGACTATTAAATCGCTTATAGCAAAAGTGTGCAATAGCCCCATTAATAAAATTGGCACTTATAGCCGTATGAGGATTTTGTTTTCCGGAAAGCCACGTGTACATGATACGTTCAACGGTCGGGTCCAATATTTTCTGTGACACCCTATAGCTAAGGGTGACCGTGAAATGACCAATTTGGATTATGGTGTCAATATCTCGACGTTTTTTGCCCCGGACTCTTCATTTCCTTCCACTTTTGACCGCGAATCGTTTGCGGCAATGTCTCATTCATTAGCGTTAAGTAGTCGACAAAATTTAATTGGACATAAATTACCGTTCCGGTGGTGTACGGCGGTATAGGATCAATGCATTGTAGAGTATACTTAAACGTACACTACCAGTGATGTGTGTACATTGTTTTCGGGGGGGTGGGTGTCTCAAAATCAACAATTAGCGCATCCGTTTTTGGCGTTTAATGAGAATCCCTCAGCACGAATCATCACATCTCAACTCTGTAACACTATACACCCCTCCACCCTCCTCCCCTTTCACCATTCTCTCCCCCCTCCCCCCAATCAACAATTCGCCCTCTCGTCTCCCCCGACATCCGTTTGTCAATTCGCTCGGTATCGTTTTGCGTTTTGCGGTGGTGCGTTTTGAGTTTTGCGTGTGCTACGACCCGACCCCCGACCCTCCCCCCCCTTCCAGCTTTGTCTGAATTATTTATTATGTATACCCACTCATAGCTCATCTGCATCTCTACACACAAGCACGTTTGTATTTGCGTGTAAACGTGTGAGTATAGGTGTATAAATGTGTCTGTGTGTGTGTGCGTAGAAGCATTGAGTGTACGATCATGAACGTTTAACATTGAACATTGAAAGTAGAGTGAATTAACCTTCCATTTCCTGTTGAAGTGATGTGCCCGTCACACAGTGGGGATGAAAGATGCGAGGCGCCGGAAATGGGTCTTTGAAAAGGAAACGGCTGTTGTGTGAATCAATGAATGTTTCCCCTCTATCTTTTCGTTTGTCGTTGACCGGACTGCATATGACCGAGTGAAAATGTCGCCATAAAACTATACACGGCTAAATTTGACGGAGTAATGATTTTAAAATTATTTACATTAATTAATTGTGCCTGAAAAGCAAAATTTCAGGTAGATTTAAGTTGTTGCTTGCTCAAAAGACGGTGGAGAACTATCCCTACTTCACCGTGTTAATTTTGCCTATTTATCTATTTGAAGGCGCTTCACAAATAATTTGTTTGCCAATATTAACAATATGATATGGGTTTTTGTGTGAACCCAATTTCCATTCCAAACCCATTTGACTTGCCTCTTCTTCATAACATGGGAATCTCTGCGTAAACCCCTATTTCTCCTTTCTCTTACCGCTTGTTTTGAAGCAGAATAACATGAAATTGCGTAAATTTCATAGTTTTTTTTGTGGGCTTTAACAGGATTTGACCGGTGAAACACACTGCGGTGCAAGACTTCAATGCCATCATCAATCTGATATTTTATCCGGTGCCATCTCTGCGCTAATTAATTATCCGAACGTATCCACCGTCAGTAAACGTCATTTTGACGCGAAATCAGTGTTGCGTGCTAATGTTCTCCATTCTATACCGAATTTTAAGATGACAGCTGTAATGGCTGAGATACGTTACCAGGCGCTACGTCTGAAATCTCAATAATCTTTGACTCTTTGAGTTCAGTCTCTGATCGTGAGCCCTCGCTCTGATTCCGTTTCGAAAAAGGTGGTTGTAACACCCAAATCTTCCCTCCTTAAACGCCGCGCCAAGTAATTTATGTTTCTTTCCTGAGCGCGATTAAAAACCTTTAACCCCCTCCCCCCATCCCTCCCTCTCACTCCTTTTCACTCACCATCAACTTTCTAATCCCTCAACGAATGCCTCTCCGTTTCCTTTTTCCTCCTTTTCAAATCCGAGGGATTCCACGCGCGAAATCGCGGAACCGCGGGACGAAATTTTTGGGAGAGACTTGTATATAAAATGTATACATCACGGGCCCGGGCCCGGGCGCGTCGCGTCGGCGGTATGGAAGTGCGGCGAGTGAATAAGGTAAAGCCCCCCTTAAAAATATGCAAATACTGGAAAAGAGACAGAGAGGGACAGCTCCTTGCACCCCTTTAGGCCCCCCGCCAAACCCCACCCACAACCCCTCCGACCATTTCCATGGCACACGCTTGACTCTCGCTCCAGCGCAAACTCGCTAGTAATTTATTAACTCCGTTTAATCAAGTTGAGACAACAGTCAGAGAGATCGAAAGAGAGAGAAAGAGAAAATAAAAGAGAAAGAGAGTGAGTGAGAGAGAGAGAGAGAGAGAGAGAGAGAGAGAGAGAGAGAGAGAGAGAGAGAGAGATGTAGAATCTTGAGTCAGCGTTTTCTCTTTTATTTACCTCTCTTTACCTTTTCGCAGCGCCTTGATCTCTTTTCGCGCTTCCCCCACCCACTCATCCTCCATTTCTCCTCAGTTTTAATTATCCCTTCTATCTCTCTCCCTATCCTCTCCGCTTTATGCATCCCCGGTACATCTCTATCCTTTTCGCTTATGTTATCTTCCTAGTAGGTTTCTTTGTTATAATTTCATTTAGACTTTTCTCTCTTTCTTTCTCTCTCACTCCGGCGGCGCGATATAAATGTTTGCCATTAATTTCATTTTCTTACGGTTTTTCGCGGGTCGTGAGTTTTACGGATGAGTTTGGAGCGTGGCGTGGCCGCTGTCTTGTGTGCGTGGGCCCTGATGGCCCTGGGCACGGCCGTCGGCCCGTCGTCGCGTCGCGTCGCGCGCGGTGTGGCATGGCGCAGGTTATACCCTTTCGTTTGTGTTGCGACCCGTGCTCCAAACTGAATATGAATAATAATCCACTTTTTCCGATCCCTTTTTGCGGGATTAAAGACGTCGCGGTTTTCTTACTTAGAAATATCCATTTCAGTGGTGGCTCGTGCTATTTGGCAACCGTGTTTGTAGCCATTTAACCCTTTCAATACCACGCCCGAGTATACTCGTCTCTACATCTGCCCCCAAACAATTCAGTTTTGTATTCACAATAATGGCGCCTTCAATCAATCGTGTATGCAAAATCAGTCCGGCGGTGTAGGAATATTTAACTATCCACTTAATTTGAGTGAGCGAATATTGATTTTCTTCGTAACGTGGTAGAGCGAGGGTTAAATCAATGCTAAAGTATCGAGGATCGATTATTATATTACATAGGTTCAAATAGAGAAAATCCGCGTTTCTCACATTGCACGAGCCGCGGAGCCGCCCCACCCTGACGTGTTTGAGTGAAAACCCTAAAAACCACTTCTACCGTTCTTTTATCAATGCAGCCTTTACAATTCGCTCCTTTTTTTTTTTTTTTTTTTTTTTTACTTTGGGCTCCCTTTTTTCTTTCTGTCTCACCACTATTATCTGGTCAGAGGTTAACTGTGTCTCGGTTCGCATTTTCATAGCACTTTTATTGAAACTTCAGTCTTGCGATTTCTAGGTGAATTTTATTGTGCCCATGAAATTAAAGTTGGATTTACCAGGTATATTTTGAAGCGTAAATGTGTTCAAAGAGGGTGAAATCTTCGCATTATACGTTTATTGTGCCCACGAAATCTAAAGTTTGGATTTACCATAATTACAGGTTTGTTTTAAAGCGTAAAGGTGTTCAAATAGGAGGTTGAAATCATGGCAATGCGATCCTTATCGAGATAAGAGAGGAAGTATCGAATAGTACGTGAAGAAGTGTGCATTTTCGAATGGCAACGTCGCATTCTGCTGATTTAAACGCATGCAAAAGGTCGTATTTCATGGTTAGATCTGCACTACTGCAAGTCTGCACACTCAATTAATTGCTTCATCTTTTTTGAGGCGTTTCTACCGGCAAACGAATATTTACGAGTTAAATCCTGTAGCTGAAACGATCATTTCCTCTTTAGTCCCGCCTCGGGAGTCGGGAATTAGGTACCTTGAATTTTGAATGAAATCGGAACCACCTGGGTGACCTGAGAGAGAAGAGCCGGAAAGCCCGTAGAGCTGTCGTCTGCTAGACTGCCACGCGATGAAAGTAGATTGACAGGAAGGGGGGGGAGGAGGAGGGGAGGAGGAAGAGGAGGAGTCAAAGTCAAAGTAGCGATTTGCTTGTCAGTCACGTGAGTTTTACGTTCTCACATGCGGAAGCAGGCGGGCCAAGATTGTTAGCGCTCTACCTTGTTAAAATATGCGAAAATAAAAAATGTGGCGGGGGAGGGGGAGGGGGTATTTTGAGGTATGAGGAGGGGAGGGGGGTTAGAGGGAGAGGGGATGGGTAAACCTGTAACTTGTAAACTTTAAATATACCTAGCCATCACTACACGGAGCGCATAGTCACCTATAGACTTCAGATCTGCCCCTGTTGCGTAGTTCCCCAAGCACTTTTCATTCTTTATGATTTCCACTGCGCATTGCGTGCCACATTGCCATATGGTCGTAAGAAAATCACTTGCCCGAAAAAAAAAGAAGAAAAAAAATGTAAAACTAAGGAAAGAAGAAATCAAAATAAGAGTGAAAAATAAATAAAAATAAATGATGAGATCAACGTCGAATTCGACCTATTGTATGGGCTCAAGTGGAAAAATCACAAAACGTTGCGTTGCCAGATAGCACACTTCACCACTGCCTTTTACACCCTTGTATATTTGATAAAGCGCTGAGTACTGTTCAAACTGTCAACGTTGAAAATAACTTGCCCGAAAAAAAGAAGAAAAAAAATGTAAAACTAAGGAATGAAGAACTCAAATAAGAGTAAAAAATAAATAAAAGTAAATGATGAGATCAACGTCCACGGAAAAAAACAACTACGGTGAAAATAACCATACGGATACCTGATTTTGGCACCTGCTAGATGTTATAGTAATGCTAACCAGAAGTATACTATGTTTTGACGAGGTACTAGGTGATGTTACCTGATTGCTTGTCGAATTTACTCAAAGTATCGGTAAATGGACCATACTTCTGGTCATGTTTACCATAACATCTAGCAGGTGCCAAAATCAGGTATATCCGTATGGTTATTTTCACTAACCTTTTTTTTCCGTGTCGAATTCGACCTATTGTATGGGCTCAAATTGAAAAATCACAAAACGTTGCGTTACCAGGTAGCGCACTTCACCACTGCCTTTTATACCCTTGTTTATTTGATAAAAGCGCTAAGTACTGTGCCAACTGTCAACGTTGAAAGTGTCTTTTCAACATTGTGAGAGATAAGTTTGTTAAGGTGTTATGTCTGTATCAACTACACCACGGTGTTTAAAATGCTCTGGTGGTGCGATGAGCCCGGATCATCATTCAAGTTGAATCGTCTTCTTCTCGACATATGGTCCTACGGCTCAAGTAGCGAGACACATCAACGATTGGCATGCTTTCAAGCTATTTAACGCTCAAATGTGCAGATCAAGTTTGCACGTTTCAGTGAGCTTTAAGAATTTGGTGTAAGTTTGAGGTGAGTTTGTATACACATACATATTATATGTTTACTGTCGTTTTACTCAAACTTTTCTGCCAGTCCAGGAGGGTGGGTCTTCGTCTCAAGAACCATTCGAGGTTTAAAACAAAATTGATACTGTCTTACCTACGTCTTTATTTTAACTCAGAATTTTCTCAAAATGTTGCTATATCCGTCAAATTTATCACTCTTTTAAGACTACATTTTTTTGGCATGAAAAAGTTTGAAGTTCAATGAAAATTGCAATTTTTGGAAATTTAAAAAAAATCCTTTCGTTAACGTGTTTTGGGGGTTCAATTAATCGAACTCCTTAAAGATCGATTCTTTTCTTTAGGATCCTATGGAGGAGATATCGATACATTGCAATTCAGGAGCCACCTCTGAACGGACTTTCGTCCTTTTTTTTTTTTTTTTTTTTTTTTTTTTTTTTTTTTTTAGGCCATTCACGTTATTTTAAGATTCCCTGAAAATTGAAAGACATTGTTCCTAATACGAAGCAACTCGGAGGATGTTTCGAAGATAACTTGTAAAGGCCAAACTTTCAACCAAATCTCACATTCGTGTATGTAATTCCTCACCACGCCAAAGCATCGCTCCCCAGAACTATCGAATGAGATTTTTTTCGATGTTTACATCAATGAGGCCACGCCCCTGAGTGATGACCTCACAACTGATGACTCGAACGGAGGAAAATGCAAGCAACGGTGCCATTTGTCAGTCCAGGATCAATTAATATGATAAAATTTGTTTGAAATTACCGAGTTTTCCGTAAAATCGGCAACATCGCGCGTCGATCGCAGGAGAACGTGCGCAACCGATCACTCCAAGATGCGTAAACTATAATAGTTGTTGCTAATTTATGGCTGCTAGAGAGCGGTGTGGGAGACTAGGAAGGAAAAATGTGACGGGGGGGGGGGGGTTTGAATTAAAGCAATAAACAAAATTTCTCCTCCGCGAAGGAAAAACAGTCAATTGCATCACAGGTCAACGACACCAATGAATCATATCCATAGAGGGGTCACTTGGGGGCATCAATGTGGATGTCATAATGAAGGCCGTTTGTTTGCTTCATTTTTAAGGCAATTTTAAGGTTGTCCAAAGTTCCTATTAAAATCCATACAAAATGCATCGTGTATAGGAAACTTGTTATTTTGACAACCGGACACGGAACTTACACGGAGACAAATTTATATTAGGGGCTATCAGAATTACTTCTACGGAATAGTTAAATGTAAATTCTGGAATCTGTGAAGAT
>VMOF01000369.1:44291479-44317030 GCA_011764245.1 Trialeurodes vaporariorum | reverse complement strand
GCGGGGATGAGTGAAGGAATCGTTCTTTTTGAATGAGTCAGCAAAATGAACGAGTCATTTTTTTGATCGATTTTGTTCAGTTGACGCATCGTACTTACACATAACTATATGCTGTGTTTAGCCAAAAAAAAAAAGCAGGAAGCAAAGGACGACAAATAACATCTGAACTCATAGTGAAGATACGTGGCAAATCAACGAAAGCATTATACTGTGAATCCTCACCGATGTAGTTCCTTTGCTGGTTAGATGGCGCCGAGTGTTCTCCGCCGTTAGATTATGATAATGAAAATCTACAAATTAAATTACTTTTTCCAAAACAAAAAAACAAAAAACCAAAATTGGGTTGTTAAGTCCTCTTCATATGTGGGTTTTAAGAATGTGTACGCTAAAGAGGTCGCAAAAATGTTCAAAAGTGGAGCTAGCTGAAAATACCTGTCTCCGCGCATTCTGTATTTACTTTTTGGCCCCCATCTGATGGCAAATCTGGCAACGTAACATTCTTGCAATTTGAATCCATAGAAATAGTCGAATTCGTTGGTCATCACCGATTCCTGGAAAGTTCGATATTTCTCAATGGTTCTAATGAGCCGAATGCAACATTGCCAGATTGCACGCTTCGCAACTGAAATCTGGATCTATATCGGTGCGAGGATTCACTTTCAATTATATTTTTACGGTTTTTGTCATTTTTTTTTAATCTAAATGTCTACGGTAAAGAGGGTTGCGGAAAAGTAGGAAGGGAGGGAAATGGATAGCAATGCGAAGTGGAAAGCGAGAGCCGACATGGACGGAGCTAGCAATTTGGCAACTGTGGATTCTATTCATTTGAATTTATGAGAAACAATCGATTCTTGAGGGGGCCATGACTCAATTTCTAATCGATTGTTACTCATTCATTCAAATGGCAAGAATCCACAGTTGCCAAATTGCTAGCTCCGCCCATGAGAGCCGAGAATCGCGCGCGCGAAATGTTTCACGCACCGCTCGTGACGAGTGAAAGTCATCTTTGGGGTGGGGTAGGGGGGGGGTTTCAAGCGATTTCGTCTTAGTGACAAACAAGAGTCGGCAACCATCCGTCATCCGGTCCGAGAGGACCAGAGTAAGAGGGAGAGAGAGAGATACATCACAATCCGATACTATAGAAACACCACGGGATAGAGAGAGATACAGCGAGAGGGATGGAGGAGGAACGGACCGCGAGAAAAATAAGACAGATTCGCTTTCCACTCCGAAAACTGAAAAGGAAGCTCGGAGTCGTGACGAGACGAGACATGAGCGGGAGGGGGAGGGGGGCTTTAAAGGCTTTTATCTGATTATGTTAATTCACGCAGAAAATATATTAATATGGAAGGTATTATGATAAAACTGCGGTATTAAAATTCACCTAAACAAGGTTAGGGGGCAACCTCGTATACTCGTAATTCCATTAATCTTACGTGAAAACAATTAGATAAGTATTAAATGATGGGTAAGGAAGGGGCGAGGGGGTAGGTAGGTGGGAAGGGGGGGAGGTGGAAACATCATAATTCCTCACTGTTGCGTTGTGCCCTTGTTGCCGGTGACTGGTGAACCGTGGGCGGGCGGATGGACCGACGCGACCGACGGTCATTCCCGCGACGTCTATGTCCAGTGTCAAAATCAACCCCTTTCGCTTCGCATTTCCACCTATGTTGCCGGATGTTTAAAAGAAAAAAGTTCATTTTTTTTCTAGTGAGAGGTTTCATACAGCTGTAAAAGTCCGCCATCTACTTTGACGGCTGCGATAACGAATCGGGGGATGTTTATAACTTAATGGGAACTACTTTCGGCGTATCAATTCGGGGGCGCTCTAGGGGGTTTTGCCCCAACTCAATCTTAAATGGCAACCCCTATTGTGATACGTGTCTTAAAGGCATTAAAATTCTAAACGGCCTAACGAGGTCGATATCCTTTTTCGTCATCGAATATCGATATCAAGTTCGATTTGCGACCTTTTCAAAAAAATCGAACCATTGAAATGTCGGAATTTAGAAAAAGGCCAAAATTTCTTAAAAAAATACTTTCCAGAAAAAAAAATTTTGACTTAAATTTTCTTAGGCCCCCAAAATTTAAAAAGACCCTAGGGGGGATTAAAAATTGGAAACCTTTGAGGGTATTTTAAAAACAAAAATAGCAATTTTTAAACCCTTATTTTTTTGGTTTCAAAAACAAGCAAATTTTTTTCCCTCTAAATTCGGGAACCAAAAAATAAATTTTTTTTCCAAATCAGTTTGGTGTTTTAACATGAAACCCGAAGAGGGGGAAAAATTTTAATTTGTTAAAACCCCCGAGGGTATTTTTTTTATTTTTGGGTTATAATGCAAAAAAATTTTTTTTCGGAAAATACTTGATTTTTGGTAATTTGGCTCCTATTTTTAAACCCCTTTTAAAATGGGATTCTAATTTTTTTGAAAATTCAAAATCAACTTTAATTGTTAGATGAAAAAAAAGGCCCCGGTTTGCCCCAAAATCAAATTTTTCCCTTTAAGACATATCCAAAAGGGGGTATTTGAAATTTGATTTGGGGGGCAAAACCCCCCTTAGGAGGCCCCCGGAAATTTTGGATCCCGCCGAAAAGTAGTTCCCATTAAAGTTATAAACATCCCCGGTTTCGTTTTTTATTTTGAGCCGGTTCAAAAGTAGATAGGGGGGACGGTTTTTGAACACGTATGTGAAGGCAGGGGGCCGATCATTTACTTCATCGATGAACAATCGTTAAAATGTCTATGAGTGATGCTATTGGTCGATAATTGTACAACTTGGCAGTTGCTATGGTAACCATCGTTAAAGTATGGGTTTTGTAAAGGTGTCTTATTGAATGGCTTTAAAAAACGGGCCCTTTAACGATGGTTAACATAGTAACAGCCAATTTTTACAATTTCCGACCAATAGCATCACTCATAGACGGTCTTGACGATCGCTTTATCGATGAAGTAAATGATCGGTGTAATCTTCGGATAAAAGCCAAAAGTTTTTTCCCCCCTTTAGAACATAATGAAACAGTGTTCCAGCTTTGGAGACCTGGCCGACCTGTAAAGGTTTCTTTTGGATCGATTAAAGAATGATTGTGTTTGAAACACAATGAAACAGGGTCAAGAAAGAAGAAGGAAGGAAATAATAATTTTGCCGGAATATTTTTACATACAGCTCAGAATGTTTTGATTTTTTTTTTTTTTTTTTTAAAAAATCCAAAAGCCCCCCCCCCCCCCCCCCCCCTTTAGAACATAATGAAACAGTGTTCCAGCTTTGGAGACCTGGCCGACCTGTAAATGTTTCTTTTGGATCGATTCAAGAATGATTGTGTTTGAAACACAATGAAACAGGGTCTAGAAAGAAGAAGGAAGGAAATAATAATTTTGCTGGAATATTTTTACATACAGCTCAGAATTTTTTTAATTTTTTTTTTATTTTTTTTTAAAAAAAAGAAAAAAAGTTTTGTTGAAACTAGAATAAGTGTAAGTATCCGGAAAGTGCCAAAGATTATACATCAACCCATCCGAGCCCCTCGCCTCGCCCACGGGTCTGTACATCCTATACTAGTAAATAGGTCCAGTAAGGGATAAAGAGAAATCATTAACGCGGCAGAGTAAGGAAAGCTTTATTTGCCTCTTCTTTTTAACCTCAAAGTTTCAAGTTAAATCAATTTTAATGAAGTTGATTAAAAATTAACGTATTGTATGGCTTCTGATGTGTGATGTGTGTGTTTGCGTAATGCTAAGTAAAAAAAATGTGATTTTAGCCAAATATTACAGCTTCAGACAAACAGTATGATTTAGTATTTTACATCTTGGATTATTTTCTCAAAGAAAAGTGATTTCACTTAAAACTCTGCTCAGCTATCACCAGACTATTTTTGTTTTCAATTTTGAAAAAAGCTTGTCGTAAACCATGGTAAACCATAAAATGTACTGTTTTCAGAGGTCACGAAGAGAAGCAAAAAAAAAAAAATAAAATAAAAAAAAAAAAATCGTTACTGACGTCAAATAAGTGCCTCCAAGTGATCCCTCCAAGGACGTATAGTTCGCTCGTTGGCAGACAGGGTTTTCTCGATTTTCTGAACATCTGACAACAGCGATTTTCATCTCCTTGGCGCAACGGACGTCCGGCTAGGGCTAGGGCCAGATCCCTCGGAAATGGGAATGCTTAGAAACTGGACTTTTCTTTTTAATATTCGTTCAATTAATTTTTCGAACCCCTTGCTCCCCCCCCCCCAACTACTCACCCTTCTTCGCTGACCCTGTACGCATTAAATACCTAGCCGTCGCCCACCTATTGTCTTAACCTTTTTGCCATTCTCCGAAGGGATTCAGTTTTTTTCCTCTCTCCTTTGCTAGTTTTTTAAGGGTTGCATTCTTCCCGATAAAAAATCAGACGTATTCGCATGTTTGAGATCTGAACATCCCCGGCCGTCCGTCAGTCTTAGACTAAACCTTCGTGTGTTTTATGATAAATTAATTTCTTTTCCCAACAACGATCTTTGGACTTTTTTTAATTTTTTTTTTTTTTTTTTTTTTTTTATATTTACGTTAAACCCTCTTTTTGCTTTTTCAATCCGGGTCTGGTCTCCTTCTTTCTTTGCGAGTGGAAATATTTTTTGAAACAAACTTACGGAAGGGAAAAATAATCCGTCCCTAAAAAAAAAAAAAAAAAAAATCTCGGGTGAAATACTCCACGTTTCGGGTTTGGAGGGGGGTAAAAAGAAAAAGAAAAAGAAAAAGAAAAAAAGAAAAAGAATAAAAAAAACCTTGAATTGGGGGAGCGTTACGATGATATAATCATGATGATTTGATGGAATAAATACACCGCTTAAGTATAGCATTAAAGAAAACAAGTATCTCTATTGACTTCGATTTTTCCTCTCCATTTTTTCTTTCGCGCCCAACCCACAAAATTAATTTTTAAGTCGCAGGTGATTTCGGGGGCTCAAATATTTGCTTTTGTCCTCATCTCGGAGGAAAATGAGGGGGGAAATTTTCGAGTTTGCAAGGGAGGGGGAAAAAGGAAGGAAATTAAATTATCGTGTAAGAAAAAAAAAGCGAAAGATTGAGTACTCTTGTAATTAAAAAATAAAATAAAAAAGTGGAAAATAAACTAAGTGGGGGGAAGACGAAAAACAAAAAAAAAAAAAAAAAAAAAAAAAAAAAAAAAAAAAAAATATCGGACTTGGTAGGACGCATGAAGTGAAACGTGAGGAGTTGGACACGAGGGGTATTAGAAGATGATGCCCCCTCCCTCACCGAAGTTACCGCGGGGTCCAGATTCGGTTGAGGTGATTGATAGGGAAAAAGAAATGATATCACGTGATTGATTATTGAGCTCTGCCCCCCCCCCCCCCCCCCCCCACTTCGACACTCCCCAAGATTCCCTTTTCGCCGGAGATGCTACGTGCTAACCGTATTCGTCCTATTCCGCGGGAGCAAGTTCTTCCAAATTACTTAACTGTTTACATTAACACCGCCCTAAACTTTTACTCGAAGGTTATAGACACGTCTCCCAGCGAAGATCAAGCGTGCCTGCTCTGTGCCTGTCGCCCGAAAGCCCGATGGTAGCTTGCGATGATATTCCTTTGTCCCGAAATCTCGTTATTTTTTTGTTTCAGTTTAAAAACAAATGAACGATAAAAACGAATTAAACCTGGTACCGAATCAATTTGAAATATTCGAAGTCTTACTTAACTTCAACCGATGCCTCGGATATGCTCCACCGACTCATCAGAAGCAAACACCCGTGAAAAGTGAGGTTATACTTGTTTCTAGTCAAGTCCGGCTTTTCGCAAACTTGATTCGGCCTCAATATTAACACAAACAATAGCTAAACATACTACCGAAGTTATACCACTCAGGGTTTCTGGGTTCAAGATATATATACTTTTTCTTTTTTTTTTCTTTTTTCTTTCTTTTTAAAATTCCAGGTATAAACTCAATAAAAACGAAACACTAACTCAAAGTTATCGCACTTGGTTGTTTGGTGTTTTCTTGTTCTTTTTTTCTCTTAAATTTTAGGTACGAGTGCATCTAATCCCATAATCTTATCATAAAACCTATACCGAAGTTACCGCCTACTGTTAGTCCAAGAAAAAAAAAAGACAGAGAACGGTCTTTGCTAATTGCATACTAAATCTTTGGTAGGGTCCAAAGTTTGGTGAACTCAACTAAATTGCTGGCGCAACAAAAGAGTTTCTTTTCTGTGTAAAGTAAACCTCAAGTCTCAAGTAGTGTGGGTATGCAACATGCAGTGCATGTGTTTTCCTCGTGAGCATGCATGCACGGTTGGTTGCATACTCAGACCCAGCTCGGGAGTTGCGTTTAATTTGCACGTTAGTGCCTTGCACTGTGACAGTTTCAAAACACTTCGCGCCGACCCTACACTACTAGCGTGGAGACAGCAAATGGGCAATTTAAATTGACTTGCGGGTAAAGTTGAGAAAAGCGCGGAGCGTTGTGTGAAGATGGAAGGTGAAGGGAGAGGGAAGGGGGCTGCTATAGGTGCTAATTAAACGAGTCAATCATAAAGAGACAAGTGTCTCCGTCTCCGTCTGGGCGCCAAACAACTCTCTGACGCATTTAACCAAACATCGTGGCGTAAAATGTTACGTCGCGCGGCCGTGCTCGTCCGTGCAGTGCCGCATGTCACACTGTGGAGGAAAACAATATATTTTTCGGACCAACAACAGTCAGGGACACAAACGGATCCTGCAATCTGGCAACTGTGCAGGATTCTTCCCATTTGAATGTATGAAAAAAATTGTTAGTAAAAGGGCTGTGGCACCCTCAAGAATCGATTGTTTCTCATACGTTCAAAAGGAAAGAATGTATGCTTGCCAAATTGCTGGATTCGAGCCCTTCGTACCAGAGTTGGGCAAATGGGAATCGATTACCCATTACCGAATTCGATTACTGTAATCGTCCCACGATTACCGGTAATCGTTCAATGGGGCTATTGCACACTTTTGCTATAAGCGATTTAATAGTCGATTATGGCATAAAAACCTCAAAAAATAACGATGGCGGCACTAAAAACTTCCAAAATCCACTCCTAAACTCAATAAACGCAGTTATTTGCGGGAGCGTAATGGTGGCCGAAGGCACTAACAATGGGAAATTCCCATCTAACAATTCTGAAACTCCATCAAGAAGTGACCAATAAGAGACTACTTTCATTTGACACCGGTGTCACTTGGTGTTGCGGTACCATTCATCGGATGTGGATCATCACTCTGATGACTAATTACTCTGTGAATCATCCTTGATGTCAACATAGAAAGAGTGACGAAATTAAGATAGGAATCTCCCATTGTTAGTGCCTTCGGCCACCATTACGCTCGCGCAAATAACTGCGTTTATTGAGTTTAGGAGTGAATTTTGGAAGTTTTTAGTGCCGCCATCGTTATTTTTTGAGGTTTTTATGCCATAATCGACTATTAAATCGCTTATAGCAAAAGTGTGCAATAGCCCCATTATCGTCCAAAAAATGCGATTAGGGTACGATTACTGTAATCGTTATCGTAATCGCTAGGATGGAACTTTTTCCTAGACGAAAAACTGAAACTTTTTTCTGTCGGAAAAAATCCTGCTTTCAGCCCAATGGTACTGTCGCATCGTTGGGCGTTGTGCGTTCTACCGATTCGTCGCTCGAGCTCTTATTCTCAAAGCTCAAAGTTCGTGAATCGCGTCGTAAATAAACCTACTCACTTCAACAGTTGAGTTGACTCTGAAACATTCAACTAGATCAATGATGCCATCACGTGGAAGAAAATAAAATTTCTCCGAAATCACATAAGTGGACTGACGGCTGGACAGTGGACAGCCCTCTCTGATCTTTGCTTGATTTGTGTCTTGTATAATGTCGTTTTCGGATCATCAGTAAACGGAATAGAATCTATCTGTAACAACTTGTGCGTGAGGAGATGCTGCCAGCTTCAGTGTCGTCTATGCAAAGCAATAGCACTTGTGTGACGAAATATTAAAGTGTAAGCTGTTTACCCTACGTATTAAAAAAAAAAAAAAAACAAAAAAAACAAAAAACCAAAAAAAAAAAACAAACAGCAACAACAACAACAACAACAACAACAACAATAATTATTATGCAAAATGTATACAAATAATATTTTTCACGAATTGTTAAAAATATAATTTCTCCTCAAACTTCAAATGATTGTTTTTAAGAGATGTTATAGTATTAAAATGGTGTTTCAAAATTTCTATCGCTAACTGCTAGAAAAACAAACTGGAGCGACTCTAGTGCATGTTTCCGGGTCTGAAATTTGCGTTTTCCAGAGGGTAACTTTGCCGTTTTCATTTTTCTTTTTCGATTTTCGATTCTATAGAATCGATCTTTCATGTTCCGTCTTTTGGTACTTTTTAGTCTTTTGGTTCTTTGTCGTACCTTGTGGCCAAATTACGTTGTTTTTGCTTTTTAGTCTTATTTTTAAAGGTAAGGCTAGACATTTTGCAGGGACTTTCTTGAGATAATTATTTTTTTGTACTATACTTGACTCTCCGTTTCTCCAAAAACTAATAATTACTTTAAGCATGTAATTTGACATCAATCGAAAGGTAGTGCTCTGGTGTCGGCAATCGGCATCATATAACTAAATGCTGAAGACTCAGTGTAAACCTAACCTACAAATCCTCCCCATCGTGCACGCAAATTAACCATTACTCCCATTAGACTGTAACTCTAGATAAATGTGTAGATCTATGGTTGGCTGTAACACATTATTATTATTATTATTAGCCGCATCTACTTCACAGAAGTGTATAATTTACGAATCAAACCGCAGAATTTACCACAGCTATTCGTACAACGTGGAGGAACACTCGCAATGGATGCGCAAATAGGTCGCCGACTTCTTATATACTCCGTCACTCTGTAAACTCTGTATTGTCACTCCTCTAACCCTTCCCCTCCCCTCCCCTCCCCTCCCCCCCTTTCCATCCGCCCTTTTGCACAGTTTAGTGACTCTGCGGGGTGATGGCATGGCGTGGTCCCGAAGTCAGCCCCTGTAAAACGTAAATACACTCGGCAATCCTGAGCCAAGTTTTATTTTTTAATGCACGCAATTTGTATGCATCTCTCTTCGTCACCCCCCCCCAAATTTCCCCTCCTACCCCTTTTATACTTTTTCGCATCCCCCCTCTACCCCTCCCCCTTTCTTTCTCCAGAACTTCTCGATGCTCATTCACCGTTTCCCCCCCTCGAACAAGGTCACGCAGCAATCTCACGCTCGCTTTTTCGCGCTGTGGCTCACTCACAATCAACGATGCTACATTTATCTGCAGTGACAGACTAATGAGTGTAACCTGCTTTGGGGTTTTTAAAGTTAGGATTTAGTTGTCCTTGTCACAAACCCCTCCCCCCCCCCATCAATTGACTCGTTTCAGTGGCGTAGCGTGCAATTTGGCAACGTTGTATTGTGTCCTTTATCCGTTTAAACCCAAGTAAAAGGTCGAATGCCAAGGTGTTCACCAAACCCCCCCAAATCGTTCGATTTTTTTCGTGGGTTTAAATGGACAAACTGCAGCGTTGCTAAACTGGACGCTACGCCTCTGACTCGTTTAGAGTGAGGTAATATTGAAGTCAACAGCCAGTCACCGATGCCCTCATCGGGCCTCATCAATCGTCATCAACGATCATCGTGGTTCTGAACTATCTGTCCCTCTCTTACACACACTCAATCAATTTTGTATTGCTATCAATCGGAATGGGAAATTTTTAATTCATCAATGATTCCACCGGTTGACGAGAAGATTACACTGCCAAGCTCAGCAGTGTGACTAACGCACGAAAATCCCCTAATCAGTTATTTTTTTTCAACCTACATAGTATCTTTTGTGAAATGAAAAATTTTCTTCAAATTTTAAAGTGAACGAAGTTTTCATCGGTGGCCGAAAAGATTATAAATGAGGGTATTTACGGGGTTATAGTCACGCTGCTAAACTGAAATGTGTAAGCTTTTTGTCAACCGGTGAAATCATCAATTAATTAGAAAGTTACTCTTAAAATCCGTCAAACGGTTGCCCTGCCCTGACTGCTTCTCTCTATCTAGAGACCATAAAATCTGAAGCACAGATTTGTTTTGTGACATTTCCTTGTGATTATCTCGAAAAATTGACTGAAAAAATTAATTTCTGAAATTTCTCAGTCAGTGGCTTTGTCTGTATACAGTTTTAACAAAGAGAGCGAGAAAGCACCATAATCGAGAGCGTGTGAGTGAAAGAGATAATTTATTTTGAAACGCCGTACAAACTTCTCCATCGGATGACGTCATCATTAAAACCATCCATAGATTCAGAAGAAGTTTTTCATTTTTCCTATTCCCAATAGGTAGCTGGTGGCTTGTTGCAGAATAAAATAGTAATGGAATGGAAGCATAGACGCCACCTCCATCGTAGGTGTGTCCACGCTTCCATTCGGAGTAGATAAAATAAATAAGGAACGGAAGCAAAACAGAATTCAGCTGAGTAAATAGACAGGTGACACAAAATGGGAGCATGTCTATACAGTAGACATTATCTACATATAGGTCCATAATAGATAAACAGAAGAAGAACGAACCAAAATGAAACAGAGAATAATGAATATACAGGTGTGACAAAATGAGAGCACGGCGCACTATGGTTCAGGCGACGAAATTAGCTAGACAAAAGTCTAAAATCCAAGGTTGGAAAACATGAAAACTGACCTCACTGAGTGATACTACATATCATGGAGTATCTCCTCCTAAATGGGTTTGCCATGATTATCATTAATAAGGCTTTGGCGAGCTTTTTTTCTGCGACCGCGCGAGGTGTCTTTTTTTCAGACTTGGGCACAAAAATAAGTTTTTCGGGCAACTAAAAATTAATTGAAAAATAAATCGTCGAATATTAGTCAACTAACCGGCAACTGAAAAATTATTTTAGTTTTCTCGCCGAACTAATTCGGGCCGGCCGACCGACTAATTTGCGATGAGAAAAAATAAGTTGTTAGTTCCATGGGTTAGTCGCAACTTATTTTCTCTCGATTAGTTGCGTGCCGAATTATTTTCGACTACGGATGGAACTAATGTAATAATTTGTTTCAATTCCAATTAATCAATTCTTAGTTTCAACTTAAACTAATTTTTTCCCCACTTTTGTACATTTTCTGATCAGCATGATCATGCTTAGATGCATTGTTCTTGTTTGAGTTGATATTGTGCGTCTTTGTTGTTCCGGTTTCTCCTCTACGCTCGAGCGCTCGATGCTTCAGTTGACGAACGCGCCGTGCGTTACTTCCCCTCGCCCGCCACAACATGCTGTCGTGCTCCGTCTTTGTTTTTCGGCACTCCTCTGTCTTTCTTCTTCTTTTCTTATCTTATTACCCATCGCTTACGGACCTCCACCGGCCGGCCGATTTCCTACTCAAGGATTCACCCATTTGACTGCCCATCTTTGCCTGCTGCAATTTATCGTATGGTTACTCTCAAAATCACACTCACACATCCACGCCACTTGATTGATTCTCCTCGATCTTCCTACTATGAGTTACCCTTGTTTCTCGGTTCTTCTCTCGACGAGATTATTTATTTTGTATTTATTCTTTTTTTTTAACTGACCACCGCTTGAAAAAGGCAAGTCTACGACAAGGCTCTTTTAAACCCAAATATTTTCATTTGCAAATATCTCGAGATGTACTCAACTGATTTCAATGAACTTTTATTTGATATTTTCTCAACTCGTTCGTCTATAATTTGGGATTACGAAACAAGTAAAACTGTTACGTAGCAATATTGATGTAAAATTATTCATCACAATGCCCGGTGTTTTGCAACAGCCTCCCTCCCCCCCCCCCGGTTGTAACTTTTGAACGATTGTAGATAATAAAAAAAAAGAACGAAACAGAGATGCTCAGTGGATCTAGAAATAAACGGGGTGATTCCCCCCCCCCCCCCCGGGTTTTTTTCTTGCTAATTGAGATAAAGAGTCGCGGTTTGGACGATCACTTTGGACGAACTATTTTTTAATGGAGTCAAAATTCCCTTAACCTTCCTAGAGGGGACCACGGGGGGGGGGGGCTCAATAGCAACTCCTTTCTTGTGATACATTATTTGCAAGGATGTAAAATTTTAAGACTTTTGGCGGAAACCGGAAGTTTATAACTTTTTTCTTTTCAATACAGCGAATTTCAAAGTTCGATTTGGAGCCATTTTGAAGAAATGATTACTCCTATTTAAAGCGTCGGAATTGAAAAATATAAGGGTCCAAATTACTCTAAAAAGCAAATACTAATCAGATTATGAAATGGTTTTGACATAAATTTAGTCCAAAATCGATTTTAGAGCCCCCATCAATTTTTAAAAAAATTGCCTCAGAAAGGGTTTATCTCTAAAATTCCGTTATACGACCCTTATTGAATGATACATCGATCGAAAGGGCATACAAATTAAGCATTTTGGCATAATCTGGAGATCGCATCGGTATCGTTTTTCGTTCACCGTATATTAAAAGTTCAATTTTCACCTATCTTCAAAATTCGTTATCTCCAATAAGAAATACTGTATCGATCTCCGGATTGCGCAAAAATGCTCAATTTTGTATGCCCTTCCGATCGATGTACCATTCAATAAGGGTCGCGCAACGGAATTTTTGAGACAGCCTCTAGCAGGGACAAAATTTTTAAAAATTGCAGGGGGCTCTAAATTCGATTTTGGACTAAAACCATGTCAAAACCATTTCGTTACCTGAAAAGCATTTGTTTTTTAGAGTATTTTGGACTCTTCGTTTTTTTAATGTCAACTCTTTAAAAAGGAGTAATAGAAGAGTAAAAAAGAGTAGATAAAATAAGTCCAAAGCAAACTTTGAAATTCGATATATCAAATAAGAAAACCGATATCAACTCCCGGTTTGCTCCAAAAGTCTTCAAATTTTACGTTCGTTCAAGCAATGTCTCCCAAGATAGAGGTTGTTATTTTAAATTTTTGAGATAGCCTCCCTGGGAGCCCCCCTACAGAGGCTGGGGGAGTTTTGACTTAAAAAAAGGAAATTCGTCCAAAATGATGAAGAATGGTCTAAACTGCAACTCTTTATCACAATTAGCAAGAAAATAAAACCCGGGGGGGGGGAGGAGAAAAAAAAACATCTTGTATTAAGGAGGCTAGAGATAGTTTCAGAAGTGTAGGTGCACCTATAGACCGCGATAATCTTCGGATTGTATAATATTATTTCTCTCATATTACGAAATGAAAGTTAATAAAAATAAATTTTGAGCTTCGGATTTTCATTGAGGAACGCATATTAATAAAAGGTTCAAAGTCGGATGCAAGTTTTTTCTGTTTTGAAGGAATGAAAGTTGAAAACTCGCCAAAGATTATGGTATGGGTGTGCCTACACGCATTTGAAACGAGCTCTAAAGCCTTAAAGGAGAAAGGGCTAGTTTGCATCTACTTTTTCAATGAAAGCCCAACACTAGCTTTTCCAAAAATCCTCTCAAAGACTACGTCAAATTTTGATTCAAATGGGGGGGGGGGGGGGGACACAGCTCCTGTATTATCACCTTGGTTCACCTGATGTGGGGATGTTCATACCTTATGAGAGCTATTTTTAGGAGTTCCCGAGATTTTCGTGCGTGCATGGGCATCTTTCAGACGGGGGAGGACGGGCGTTAGCCACAACTGAAGATTTTCGAGTAACCCGCGTATCTTAATATTGTGACTAAAGGGCACAAAGAAATGAGCAATTCAGCGCAAACTCCCGATCGAAATCGTTTTTTTTTTATTATTAAAATTTTCGAGATCCGAAGGTTAACGTTCTATCTCGGGCCATTCTCAAAAAATCAAAACTCTTAATTAGAAAGTCAGACTGGGGCTCTTGCAAAATTTTGCTGCAGGGGATTGAAGAGTTGATTCTTGCATAAAAACTTGTACCTAACACTAAACACACTGAAAGTACACTAAAAATCACGAAATTCACTCTCAGAATCGCCCATAATGGCGGTTCAACGCAGGTATAGTGGGAGATTCCTATCTAATTTGAGACATATCTCTATGTTTTTGTGGAGAAAGTGACAAACTAGACAGGACCTTTAACGGGTCCTTTGGACCTTATCCAAGATAAGTACCTGCTTTGAAGCGCCGTCACGATATTGCCGTTTGACCAGTTTTGTGAGTTTATTGCTGAATTTTAGACTTTTTTAGTGTGATTTTCGTGACTTTCACTGGTTTTTACATCAGATTGGACTATTCGTTTCCTTACGGCAAAAGTTTGTATGAGCCCCATTAAAAAAAAAAAAAAAAAAAAAAAAAAAAAAAAAAAAAACTCCAAGAGTCAACATTTCAGTAAAAACTAAATAGTGATAAGTTACTTGCAGAGCAAAAATTAAGTTTTGATGTAGTTAACATTTGGTTTTAATGCCCATTTTTAAAATGTATGCCTCTCACGCGAAAGCAGCCTCAAAAACTGCGATGGACGAAGACCATCGAATGATAGATGCAAAGGAAATGTTAGGAGCCCTAAAATCAAAGGTTGATTAAATCGGTGGCAATCCTGCATTTTTTTCTGAAAAAGTACTTGCTTTTTACTGTATTTTAAATGTTTCGCTTTGAAAATGCTGACTTTTTAAATAGGAGTAATAATTTGTTGAAAATGGGTCAAAAGCGAAGATTGACTTGATACATCGGAGACAAAAAACGATAATGATCTCCGAATTGCACAAAACTGCTTAGAATTTCATGCTCTTCCGAATGATGTATCAATGATTGAAATTATTGCGATGCCCTCCAATGGGAGGGGGAATGGTCCGGACCCCCACCCCCTCTGTAAAAAAATACAACTTTTAGATGAGCTTCTAAAACATATTAAGGAATGTTATTCATTATTTTCATTATTTTTCTTTCCTTTCCCTTTATTCTTCCTGTTCGTCCTAAACATGTTACCCGTCAAAATTGCGATTCAACTCTAACAAAGTAAGTTAAAGTAAAGCTACCTTCAAAAATAACAACGTTATTTTATATGGCCCCCCTCCATCACCATCAGGAGGGCTCTTCTACATCAGGATATTAAGTGCGGCTTTTGACCTATCACTTTTGTCAGAGTGATGCAGTGAGCCTTGAGATACTCGATCAGGCAACGTTATACTTGGTTCATTTAATAATACATTAAAAAAAATCGAATTCAATAAAATTGCGACCACTGTCAATCTTTCACTCGCCTGCAATTTTCTTAAACAGGGCGAAAAGAAACGTTGCCGGATTACACACAACGTCGCACGGTGGATCGAGTAAATGGGGACCAGCGGACATTTCGCTGTGAGGGTTTGATTTGTGCAAAAAGTTAGACAGTTATACATGAATTCCATTTTTTTTTTCACGAGGAATCCAAATCTTTAGCTCCCAGAATCGAAAATTTTCTTTTTTTTCACCCCATACCGCATTTTTGTGCCTAGAAAAAAGTTTGAAAAATGGGGACTTTTTAAGGAAGCTTAGCATTGGTACATTGAAATATTTTTCATAAAAGGACGCGTTTTTTGCGAGCCCCCCTGGCTTTCGATAACTTAATCAGTACATATTTCAATTTTTAAAAAAATGTTTTGACCAAAGGTTGGGGGGGGGGGGGGGTCCCACACAGAAATATTGACGAGTAGGATTATCCATGCAAATAAAAATTTATATGCTCCCTTTTTTTTTTTCAATCATTAAATTTTTTTAAATTTCCCTGAGTAAATTGAAAATCGTGATTCGTTCAATTTTGTAAAAAAATTTCCCCTCGGATTTAAAATTACAGACGATTTTGTGTCCACCTCACAGAAAACTTAAAATTTTGTTATTCCTGTAAGGAGCTCTATTGCTTTTAGAAAGTTTGTCTACAGTTTTATTTTTCGGGTGCAAGGTTTTTTTGAAAAGTGTAGTAGGAAACCAGATCGATTCGAGGATAAATAAATATGGGAAACTGACTAGAGGAAAATTCCAGTTGCCCGGTGAGTTCAAAAAACAAAAATTAAGTGAACTCTTTAAGTCTCTTGTTTACTTACTTTGATCACGATCTCTCCCTGATCTGGGCACTAATTAGGGTTAATCGAAACCCAGATCAGGGAGAGATCGTGATCAAAATAAGTAAACAAGATACTTAAAGAGTTCACTTAATTTTGTTTTTGAACTCACCCGGGGAACTGGAATTCTTCCTCTAGTCAGCTTCCATATTTTTTTATCCTCGAATCGATCTGGTTTTCCCACTACACTTTTCAAAAAAACCTTGCACCCCAAAAATAAAAATGTAGACAAACTTTCTAAAAGCAATAGAGCTCCTTACAGGAATAACTAAATTTAATTTTTTGTGAGGTGGATCACTAAATCGTCTGTAAATTTTTAAAACCGACGGGAATTTTTACAAAATTGAACGAATCACGATTTTTCAATTTTCATGGTAATTAATAAAATTAATGATTGAAAAAATAAAAGGGAGTGAACGATTGCCGATGAAATAAAAAAACGCAACTATTTGGTAAATTTAAAACGCTAATTTTTTTTTTTTTTTTTTTCGAATACACGCGAGAATCTCCCGGAAAATCACCAGATTGTTTCCCCCCAAACCCCTTTTTTCCACCAAATGGTTCAGCCCGTGGTTGGCTGGCCGTGCAGAAAAGTCTTCACATTTTACATTGATTCTTTGGTAAACAGTTATGATTTTTCTGCACAATTTGGCAACCATGGTTCAGCCACTTCTTTTTCCCTAAATTGTGCATTAGTTGGAGAAGATAAAAAGCTGTAAAATCAGTTTTTTACAGTTTCTCAGGAGGACGGGATAGACAGAGCAACGTCTCTCTTCAGATCGGGTCTTTGGTAAGGTGAGGATTTTGATTTGACGGAAATCGCCACCCAAAAAATTTAAAGGGTTTTTTCCCTCTAAGACTCTTTGGCGCAAAGATGCGCAAAAAGTGTGAGGTATTGCCAGGGTTTCCCAGGGGTGGGAAGGCGTCGGGAAAAACCTCGGTTATACGAAAGTTCGGCAAGTACGATTCTAAAACCTTAGTTATTCTTCAAAAAATGGCTTATTTCAGGGTCTTCAAGAAAGTCACTCTTCTCAGCCAATAATGGGGCAAAAAAAAACTATGTGGGGTGTTTTTTGATCAGAAAGTATCTAGAATCATCAAAAAAATAATAATTCATTTATACAAACCCGCACTGCCAAAATTTTTGACTTAAGGTCACCAAACCTGAGGAGAAACACGTGGAAATTTAATTGACTTCCAAAAAAGCTAACTTCCAGCCACGGTCAGAGCACCACAAAAGGCAAAAGAAGAAGATATGCGACTCTTTTCCAATCCTTTTGAGGTCCTAGAACAAGGTTTTTGGTCGGAAAATTTTAAATTTTTTAAAATCCGATTTTGAGCGAAATGTCCCCCTTAACATTGGCTCAGCCCATAGTGCGTCGCGCCGCGGGGGGGGGGGGGCTTCAGACGACGCGTCTGATTAATTTTGGCTCAATCCAATTTGGGCTTTTGAAACAAATTCAGTGGTAATGAAGAAGAAGAAATTTCATGGAAGGACAGACAGTACATCCATGTTTAAAAAAGAAGCTCTGAGGACCCCTTTATTTTTTTACTCGTTGCTCCTAATTGTAAGTCCTAATAGCCACGTTCGGGCGATTGGTTAGGTTTTGGTTAGGTCATTATATGTATAGTTCGGAACTCGTTTAGTGGATTTAAGCGTGCGACGAGACATTGCAACGTTGCATTCAGTGAAGGGGAGTTGCAAGGGTTTAAATGTTGTGTTTTTTATGAAGAAAATTATGGTACTTTAGCTGAGAACAATGAAGCCCTTTTAGTTTTCTTATGTGTCCCCGTTTTTGAGATACACACACTTAAAAATGTAAAAAATCATGTGGTATATTTACGTCACTAGGGGCCATTTAAAACATTGTTTTTGGGGGGCAATCTCATCTCTGAAACAATGGGACCTAAATAGAAACCCAAAAGGGATCTTTTTTCTCAGCTCATCAAATGCTATAATTTTCTTTATAAAAAAAACCCAAAATTTCAGACCCTTGTGACTGCCCCATTTAAATCAGTAAAAATCAAATTCCAGGATGTTGTGTAGGCTTCAGTGGCAGATCAACGGTGGGGGGGGGGGGGGTGTACATCACCATCCCCAAAGCCTCAAATTTTATATTTTTTCTACTGAAAAATAGCCCCCCCAAAATTTCTTCCTTCGACAATTCTAATTTAAAATTTTATAGCCGTGCACCTGCCCCCCCCCCCCCTTCCCCCCGGAAAGTTTTCTGGCTCCACCATGGAAGTTGCCTTCCTACCAACGGAAAAAAAAGATTAGTGAAAATAACCATACGGATACCTGATTTTGGCACCTGCTAGATTTTGGTAAACTTGACCAGAAGTATGGTACATTTACCAATACTTTGAGTAAATTCGACATGCAATCAGGTGACATCACCTATTACCCAGTCAAAACATAGTATACTTCTGGGTTTAAAATTACCATAACATCTAGCAAGTGCCAAAATCAGGTATCCGTATGGTTATTTTTACCCTAGTTTTTTTTTCCCTGCATGCGCTTAAAATTAATTGTCAATGGACAAACAGCAACGCAGCACAGATCGCAAGCTTCGCCACTCTTCCAAAAGCAAGAGGGGGGAGGGAGTTGCGCAATTAAGAACGCTTCGAAAAGTATAGCATGTACGAACCAAAAACTTAAAATCGCTGCATTAAATTACACAGGACTGAATTTGTTCCCCTACGAAAATTCTATTGAAATCCCTTTAGTACATCTCGGATATTTTCAAATGAAAATATAGCTGTCTTTGGAGCCAAATCGGAGACGTGCGCGTGTGCTTTTTCGTCTGATGCCGGGCGACCGGTTAAAAGAGGTAAAAAACCCGTGAGGAGAGTGTAAGATTTTAAACATGGAAAGCAGAGAACGAAATCGAGGCGAATGACAATAGACAGTGCGAAGAGCGAGAGTAAGAGAAGAGATAGGCAAGCAGACGAGATGCATAGCGTCGGAATCTACGAATAGGTTGCGATGCAGGTAATAATTTCATTAGTGGCCGGGTGCGGTGGAGTGGGGGGAGTTGAGCCGGGGGAGTAAGCAAAAAAGCCGGAAGAAATGACAGAAGGGGGGTTGGACAATTCACGCCATTTTTGTGATTCTTATTCAAAACAACTTTTTCTTCAGTTTTTTTAAAATTTAGTTCGGATAGATCCCTATTTATTTTTCAATCGATCAACTCGCTTGATCGACAACAAAAATTATTCTTAGTTCTTACCGAGCAACTAACAACTAATTCAGTTTTCAATCGACCATTCGCTCGACAACTAACTCATTTCCCTTAGTTGCTACTGAGCATTGACCGAATAATTTAGTTGCTCGGCAGCAACTGAATTGACAACTTAGTTGTTTTTTGAAGATTTATTTTCAATTTTTTGCCCAAGTCTGTTTTTTTTACGATGTTTACAGTTTTAATAGCGAAGCTTGCAGGGGCACACTTTAAACCGTGTTTTTTCTAGAGTTCATCGTTGATTTTCATTTTTTTGCATTTTGACGTTCTTTCAAAAGGGTAAATGAAGTATTTTAAAGACAGATATTTGTCAATTCAAATGGAAATTATGTGCAGTACAGGAGAAATAGACATGAGTCAAATTTAAACAAATTTTGGGCCCATCTTTTTTGCATTTAAAGTACGCTACGAATTGTGTAAACTTAGTAACATCACCAAATGTAGCTGAAGTCATTCAAAAGACCCATGGCTTCACCACTTTCCCTTCATAAGTTCGCCGATTGTCGCCGAAAGAAGTTAGAATTTTTTCGTCACTTCTTTTGAGGTAAAATGGGTGTTATTTTACATTTCTGTAGGGCTTTTTTTCATGCCATTTATCAGTGACGTCGAGTAAAATTTGGCAGCATTGTGTTTCTTGAGTTTAGACAAAGAAATAGGTTTAGGCATCGAAAGTGCATAGTGCTCTCCCTTGAATCGCTATTTCACCGGGTTTAAAATGGATTAAATGCAACGTTGCCAGATTACACACTACCCCTTTTGACATTCATGTAGGTGATTTTGAGCCTTTTTACGTAAATCCTGTTATTCCTATTGACTTTATCGCCTTGGAAATTCACGTTGACGGAAATTTAATGCATTTAAATAGTATTCATTTAACTTATATCATGATGTTATAGTTCCAATGTTATCATTGTGTCAAAGTTAATCAGAGTTTTAATTTAAAGAGCAATGACGCGTGAAACTTGTCGTCTTAGCTTTTTAACTATTTGAGCCCTGGAAAAGGTCGATATTTTTAGGTTTACATGAAATTACCTTGAAATATATTTTGATGTGGGTCCAGATGGACGAAATGCGGCGTTGCCAAATGGCACAAGCATAAACGGATCTAGCAACCTACTGGCAACCGCGCGTTCCCCCCATTTGATTGTATGATTAACGATCGATTCTTAATGGAGCCATAGTGACAATCGATTGTTTCTCATGAAACAAATTGGAAGAGTGCACTGTTCCCAAATTGCTGGATTCGCAAATGGGCATAAGCCGCCCTGAATTTGAATAAAATAGACTATAATTTTTCCACTTGAGCCACTTTTAATTTTTTCGGCCCATCTAAATCTCAATAATGGCTCAATTATTATTTTACCCTTGATGGCTTCATGGTTCATGGTTTTTGTACAATATTAAATAGGAAAAAATTTCACATTCTATAATCTTTCATTTCACACAAATCTAGCTGGAAATAAGTCAACTGTTTTATTTTTTTCGTCAGCTATCATTTTTTAAAATTATACTTTGCATTTTTTTCGGACAAAAATTGTTCAAAGTCAATGATTTTTAACATTGGCTCAATTAGTTCCTCATTTTTTTTTATTTTTTTATTTATTTATTTTTATTTTTTTTTTTTTTTTTTTTTTTTTTTTTTTTGTATATAGCTTACTTTGCTCTCAATATTTTTTTATTCTCATTTTAAAATGCACATTTTCTTTCTCTGTCGATCTTCTTTTGTTTTTTTTTTGTAAACAATGAATTAAATGATTGTTTTCATTAGTTTTGCCGTTTTGAATAGAAGTTTAGACGACAAAACAGATTTCACTAAAGAATAATTGAATTTTCATTTTTTTTTTTTTTTTTTTTTTTTTTTTTTTTTTTTTTTTTTTTTTTTTTAAAGTTCCATCATTTAATTGTGTTTGTCATCATTTGAGGTAATATATAATTCATTTAACTCTTACTTAAACTTACTTTAACCCATTAAAGAAGATATTTATGGCTCATACAGCAGAAGAAACTTACAGGTTTTTTTTTGATTATTTCTGGTGCTCACTTTACACTAATCATGTATATAAATTGAATTTTATGATTTTATGAGATTTTATGTCACAATTATGAAGAAAAAACATCAAAAAAGAATTCAGCGACCTAAAAAACCCTCAGAAACCTAGTTTCGTTCGCCTATGTGAGTTTGGGGACTTTTGTCTAGTTAAATTTTTGGGGCCCGAACCATAGTGCGGCGCGGCGGATGTCTACAAAGGTCGTAGGTGTTTTAGATATATCCTTCCCTTTCCAAAAAAGATACAAAGAATAAGAACGAAACAAAATGAAACAGAGAATAGATACAGGTGAGACAAAATGAGAGCAAGGCGCGTAGAGTCTACTCCTAGGTGGTCTATTTCCCCCATTTGTAGATGATAACAGAAAAAAAGAAGAAACGAAACGAAAAAAAAAAAAAAAAAAAAAGCCGTGAATGGACAGGTGAGACAAAAAGAGAGCACGGCGAACGCCTACCTAATACGTAGGTGGTCTATCCTTTCATCCTTAATAGATGATAAGAGGGAAAGAAAAGGAGAATGGAGAGGAAAAAAAGAAGAAGAAAAGAAACAGAGAGCATCAGACAGGTGTTAATTAATTCTTCAGTCAATTTCCATGTCTAACAGCAAACGTGACTGTGGAGCCCTCACTATAGTCATCACTCACCTATTCAAACAAAAGAAACACTAAACAAATGAATACCTGTCTGATTGCGAGCTGCGCGAAGGGTTTTTTAGTTTTACCTTTTACCTGCTTCGTCCCTCCATTTAAAGAATGAGAGGAAGAGGCGCGTAAAAAATCGCTACACCTGTAGATAGCTGTAGCCAGGATACTGTCTTTCTCTCTCTTGGCTCATTTGACTGCATGTGTTAGAAAAGGATAGGAACAGGGGCTGAAGTCACGTGACAGTCCCTACATCTATCTTTTTCTAACGCATGAGTTTAAATGGGCTAAGAGAGAGAAAGACATATGCACCTGTCGGGGAGCACCGAGACCGCCATTCATCGTTTGAAAGGAGGAATGGATAACAGGTGTGTTGAGACTATGTTGAGAGTATTGGAGGCATCTCTGATTGGTCGTTCGCGGTTGACTGATTTCGCTCAACCGCTCGTGTTGAGTTCTTCCTTGCGGGACTCTCGGGAGAGTTTTTAATCCAGGGGAAAGATGTCTTCCCTCTTGAATGAATGGATGTATCTTTTCAATCTCTCCTCCTTCCTCCGTTGACTATTCAGTATCTCTTTATCTCTCGCATTTTCCCTGTATCGGCATGCGTGAAAGAAGGATGAAACTATAACAAGGGCCTTTTTTTTATCTATTTATCTATTTTTTCGGCCACTAGTAGTTTTCGATTACGTAATCGATTACCTCTAAAATGTAATCGAAGTGGGTTTTCAAAAACCAGCTAAAATTCTATACCAGTCTTTTTTCCCGTGTGCCACTGTCCGAAAGGTCCATTTGCCAATCACTTGGTATAAATGCGGCACATTTCTAACCAATGAAATTTTTTCTTATAGTGGTTGAGTGTGGACTGACGTCATCACCCTGGAACAATTTTGCGTAACGAGTTGATATATATTGCATCTCCGAGGCAGAGAACGTCCTCCGTAGGGCGCAGACCCCCTGCGGACCGTGGAATTTCTCAAGATCTGAATCACTTGGACAATGTTGTCAGATTGTACTGTAAATTGCCTACCTTTTCATTAACATTAAGTCAAATGGGAAAAAAACGTATAAGGGTTCGAAAAATGGCAACAGTGTTTATGGAGCGTGAAAATATACATGTGATTGTATTAAGCGTTCGTTTTTAAACGTAAACAAGATATAACCAGAAAGAATCGGACATCCCAGCGCAAGGAATTTGTGACCAGCGTCACTCTGTTTTTTGTTGATATCTCTCGAACGATTGCTACATTGTATCACCCTCGTTATATTTATGACGTCCGATTTTTGATTCCTTCGAACCTCTCGATTTAAAAATTTGCAATAAATCAATTAGCATATGTAGTAATGGCGCATGGTGGCTCGTACAATGTGGCAGCAACGTATTCTCCAGTGGCGAGGCGTGCGATTTGGCAACGTTCCTATTTTCCATTCAAACACATTAGAAAGATCGAAGTGCTTGGTCATCGCCGATGACCAAACCTTTCGACTTCTTTGGTGAATTTAAATGGAGAAAATACATAGTTGCCAAGTTTCACGCCTCGCTACAGGTGTTCTCTCTATTTAAACTTACGCAAAATAATCGATTTCAGGGGATTCTCTGAATCCCTGAGAAATCAATAGTTTTGCATAACTGCAAATGGCAAAAGACATGGTTGCCAAATAGCACGCGCCACCGCTGATATGTTGGTCATTTAATTATTACGTATATAGCATGTCAAAATAATGTAGCTATAGCGGAAACAGTCGAAGGAAGTAAGATTCAAAATCATATTTGGATTTTACGAGAATTCGTGATTAATGTTTGGGTCGACCTGCAAGTAATATTTGGATTTTTTTCGTAAAATTGTTGTTTTGAATTTGGAAACGCTTCGAAAGCAGTGTCTCGTGTTACGAAAGTAAAATTTCAAAATCTGTCAAAGATAACATCCTTATGGTCGTCTATGGGGCTTCCACATTCGAAACGAGCTTTAATCCCGTCAAACTGCAATGCGCTAGTGAAATCTTCGTTCTGAGGTGTGTTGTGTGTAGTATTTTGTTCCGGAAAATCAGTACTGATTCTCCGACTCGCATCAAATCCTGATTTTAACCTTTGACTTGTTTTCTTTGTTCCAGGTGAGAATACGTTCGCATCAACTTCTAAAGAGAAGTGCGCCAGATTTAAATGTTCGGCTCATATATTTCGTAAGTTCTTCTCATTATTTCAATCGCTACGATCTCTTAAAGCGATCTCTTAAATCTGTCAAAAACGTTGGGTGTATTTGTCGTGTGACAACGAGTAGGAAGAGAGGGAGAGAGGGGGCAAGAGAGGAAGAAAGATTCCTGGAAACGGGTCTGATTACTGATTAGTAAATCAATGTTTAATCCTTTTCCATTGAGGTTTAAAAGTGCCAATACTGAGAGGCAGCGAGAGAGGGTGTCGATAAAATTGGGTCAATTCACACCATTGACACCCAGCCACGTCGAGGAGGACGAAAGATGAGTCAAGAAAGGGGATGTCAGAGCGCAACTCAAACCCAATATGGAGCGTTAACTCGAGGAAAGTTTTCACGCGGGACTCTCAATATAACAGAGTGCGTGCAACGCGTGTGGTCTTGCACGAGGGAGAATCAGTGGCGTGGCGTGACCAAATGACCAGTGACACCTGAGATAGAATCACTCTGAGGATTATCAGGGGGGGGGGGGGGGGGGGTTGTGTCGAATTTTCTTTGGAAAGCTTACAAAATAAAATAACAAGCGCTTGGACAACGAGAGAAATGCGAGCAAAGCTGACGGATAGGCTTCCGTCAGCTCAGAGTCTCCCGGGAAATGGCGACAGGCGATGGAAAACTCCGCAATGTTGCGAAGCACGGACTAGCGAGAAAGAGTGGGGGGGAAGGTTGGCGCATGCGCAGAGCCGTGTTACCTTTTTTTTTTTAGGTTTCACGGCTCCCGTACGGCCGCACTGAATATGCGAGAGACTGGGCCTGCGCTGCGTGTGTTTGTGTGTGGAGCCGCATGGCCACTGTTCGGTGTTTGTGAGGCTTGACACCTACGAAAATAAAGGTAACAGGCTGTATTTTTTGAACGCTCCAAGATTTCTTTCTGTATTACGCGCTGTCTAGCACTTATCTTTCTACTACTTCGGATATTCTTCACGCTTTTTTGGTTGGAGGACGATAATTTTTGCACATCTCGATACTTATATTACGAAGTTATGTAACGAAAAATTTGGGAAAATCGTACTGTACCTTAGGTGTCAAAAGGGAACATGGACGACTCGCCCCTGGGGAGAATGACAATTTGTGTCTTTTTACATTAAAAAGGGGATCACGATAGTATTCAAATTCTCGATTTACAACGGTTTCTCTTCGAACGACCCAATTTTTCGTCTGGTTTAACCCTTTTATGCATGCATTTTGGGATTTACGTTTTTTGAGAAATTTTTTAGACCGTTCGAAAGGGACACTTTTTTAAGAACTTTGATGGGCACCCAAATTTTTGAAAAAAAAATGTCCATTTAATTCCATTGAAACACATGTTACATAAAATGGACACAGGTATACCACTATCCAAAAAAGGGTTAAGTAGTACTTTTGGAAGCATCGGAAAAGGGGAAAAC